>JAODAL010053445.1:0-25295 GCA_025379985.1 Phyllomedusa bahiana | reverse complement strand
TTTTTGGGGAAAACAAAAAAACCCTGTGCTGACTACAAGATTGTGGATTGTAATTTAACTGAAAGGTGGATATATCAACAGTCCGGTGTAATGGGTAAATTAAATGAACATATCTGAAATGTATACTGATAAAAAAGTGGAGTTTTGCACCTAACAAAGAGACCTGCAGTTACTAGAAATGATGTGTAATCAATATAAGTTCAGGCTGCCCATTATCCTAGGAAATATTTCAATAGCAAACTGTTAATAATAAAGATATTCCACTACAATGTCTACACTAAGTCTTGGTGAACTTTATCCAGTGTTCTTTATAGATAGAGCTTGTCTGTGTTCGCCCGCGGGGCCCCCCCCTGCTCCACCCGCCGCGAATTTACAGCGGTAGATGCTCCTTTAAAATTCTCTAGCTAACTACATAAAATCTTCAAATCTTCAAATTTCGCTGAGCTGTTTGGCCACAGGCAGAGCGCAGGTCCTATCCCTATGAGACGCTGAGAGACACTGAGGCTGAAACAGGAAACGCTGTTCTATGTAAAACGAGGTCATGTGATTTTTCCAGCCAATCGCAACCATACACATCCCAGTCATGACGTCGCACACACATCTCACCCTGCTCTATTCTGTAATCTGATTTGCTGGCCGCCAAAATTACAGGAAGCGCCGAAAAAGGCGCGATCTTAATAGATGATGCTCAGATGTTAACCTTAATTATCGCATGATCTGGAAATTTAGATCACCATAAAAACCTTGCCGATTTCAACTTTGTCGATAAAAATCGCTCAACACTAGTTATAAGCACTCGAGACCCCGACGCGTGTTTCACACTAGTCTTGCTTCCTCAAGGGGTACTAACAAATATCGTGAGATGTGGTTTAAATATGGAATCCCTGCCTGTCACCAGCTTGGGCTAAATTACGGCGCATGTGCAGTGTTCGGAGGGGGTCGCGTCACTGCCCCACTTCCGGCAGTCCCGCAGAGAGGCGCATGCGCGGAAGCAAAAAACCTCCGCGCACGCGCACTCCGCGTTTGGGACGCCGAAGCACGGAGGACGCCAAAGCCTCCCACACTGAGCACGCGCACAGCCCTGCGGCAGCGTACATCAGAGAGCCAGGTATTTAAAGATTAAAGAAGAATCACTACTAGTGTCCATCAGTGCGGCTCAATGATCTAACTACGGATGACCCTAAGACACCAGATACATGGCGCCAATATAAACATAAATACATTGATTTAGAAAGAACGCCAATAAATGGCACATATAAAACAACATATATCACTGTCACACAACAATAACATAGTTGATCATGGATCTTCCAAGTCATCCACTGGTCTTTACTGTTCAAAGGCATAGTCATCTCAAATAGGGGTTCCATCAATAGTCAAATTCACAGGGATCCAATATAGTGCTAAGATCACTGTTATGAAAAAAACTGTTAAAACAAGAAAAATAAAAAACAATAAATTAAAATCAGAAAACAAAGAACAAAGTATGTTAAAGGGAATAATTAACAACGGAAGGGGAAACCATCAAGGGACTTGATAAGAAAAGTAGCCATTACAAAAATGAAGAAAAATTTAATTTTTCATTAAGTCCGGTAGGTGCCATGGTATCCAACAGAGTAATCCACTTGGTCTCTTTTTGTTCCAAAGCCTGCATATAATTGCCACCTCTAATGCCCAAATGAATGACATCTATCCCACATATTTTTAAACTATTAGAGTCACATGCATGGAATTTCAAGAAGTGTCTAGGGATGGTTTTGAGTTGGGAAGTGTCCTCACAGTTTTTTGCTAGTTTAATATCTCGGACATGCTCACGCGTCCGGACCTTTAGTTCCTGTGTGGTAATGCCAATATACAATTTTGGGCATGAGCATTGAGCCTTATATATCACATTTTTGGTACTGCAAGTGATATAATGGCGAATCCGACACTCACGTGATCCGTCCGAGTTCCTAAACACATCGGATCGCATCATATTGCTACATGCTACGCAATTACCACATGGGAAGAAGCCACACTTAGGTCCACGGGTGCTGAAAGGATTTCGATTATTGAGCACATAGTGGCTTTTTACCAAACAGTCTCTGAGATTTGGTGACCTTCTAGCAGTCATCATAGGATACTCAGAGATTTCCCTAGCTAGAATAAGGTCTGTTTTAAGTACATTCCAGTGTTTAACCAGAATAGCGCGTAAATTCAACCACTGTTTGTTGTATGTGGTTATAAAGCGTACCTCGTTATTGCCCATTTTTGGCTTCTGTTGCAATAGTTGGTTCCTAGGAGTCATCCTAGCCCTATGGTAAGCTTTTTTCATGCTCCTTCTGCTATACCCTCGTTCTTGAAAACGTTCCTGCAGGTCTTTAGCCTGGGCCTCAAATTTAGATTCCACGGAGCAAATGCGTCGTGCCCGTAAAAACTGTCCCATAGGGATGGCCTTGATTGTGGCTGGATTGTGAAAGGAAGATGCGTGTAACAATGAGTTGACCGCAGTTGGTTTTCAAAATATATCCGTTTGTATCACACTATCCGTGTCAGTCTCAATTAAGATGTCCAAGAATTCAACCTTCTTGGGATCTGCTTTAAATGTCAGTTTGATGTTAAAGGAATTGTTGTTAAGGTGGCCCATAAATTCTGGGAGCTGAGAAATCGACCCGTGCCATAGAAATAGCACGTCGTCGATATACCTCAGCCAACATTGGACTTGATTTACTCCAACAAAACTATCATCATGAAAAATCCCTCGTTCCCAATACCCAAGGAATAGATTGGCATAGGCAGGGGCGCAGGCTGCCCCCATTGCCGTGCCTTGACATTGTAAATAAAACTGTCCCTGAATACAAAAAAATTTCAAAAGGTCTAAAATAAGATGACACAAATCACGATCCAAGCCACTTCGGTGTAGAAAAAATTCCACAGCCGTGAGACCATCCATATGTCGTATGCTTGTATAACCTAACGGCTGATCAGAGAAAAGCACTTAAAGAATTGCAGTCAATGGATGACGTAGTCTTCAAGCCAGCGGACAAAGGGGGGAATGTGGTGATCTGGCCCATTGTTAAATATGAAAAGGAAGTCTCTCGTCAACTAAAGGTTTAAAGAAACATAAAAAAAAGATCGCATCCCAATCCTTTTCGGGGTTTCTCGTGTGAACTTGAAAATCTTCTGGATAAAGCGTTTAGTCAGGGGATTATTACTAAAAAAGTATACGAATACCTACCTTTTCCCTGCTCCCCAAAATCCATAAGGATCCCACCAACCCGCCAGGACGTCCGATAGTGTCGGGAATTGGTGGCCTCTCTGACTCAGTGTGTAAATTTCTGGATTACTATCTTAAGCCGTTGGTGGAATTGTTGCCCTCCTATGTCCCGCGACACAACTGATGTCCTCAAGAGGATTGAGGGCATCACTGTGGAACCGGAAGTATTACTTGTTACAGCGGACGTGGAATCGCTTTATACAAGCATACGACATATGGATGGTCTCACGGCTGTGGAATTTTTTCTACACCGAAGTGGATTGGATCGTGTCTTGGATTTGTGTCATCTTATTTTAGACCTTTTGAAATTTATCCTGACTCATAATTTTTTTGTATTCAGGGACAGTTTTTATTTACAATGTCAAGGCACGGCAATGGGGGCAGCTGCCCCCCTGCCTATGCCAATCTATTCCTTGGGTATTGGGAACGAGGGATTTTTCATGATGATAGTTTTGTTGGAGTAAATCAAGTCCAATGTTGGCTGAGGTATATCGACGAGTGCTATTCTATGGCACGGGTCGATTCTCACTCACAGAATTTATGGGCCACCTTAACAAACAATTCCCTCTAACATCAAACTGACATTTAAAGCTGATCCCAGAAGGTTGAATTCCTTGGACATCTTAATTGAGACTGACACGGATAGTGTGATACAAACGGTTTATATTTTGAAAACCAACTGCGGTAAACCCAATTGTTACACGCATCTTCCTTTCACAATCCAGCCAAAATCAAGGCCCATCCTATGGGGACAGTTTTTACGGGCACGACGCATTTGCTCCGTGGAATCTAAATTTGAGGCCCAGGTAAAGACCTGCAGGAACGTTTTCAAGAACGAGGGTATAGCAGAAGGAGCATGAAAAAAGCTTACCATAGGGCTAGGATGACTCCTAGGAACCAACTATGCAACAGAAGCCAAAAATGGGCAATAACGAGGTACGCTTTATAACCCCACATACAACAAACAGTGGTTGAATTTACGCGCTATTCTGGTTAAACACTGGAATGTACTTAAAACAGACCTTATTCTAGCAGGGAAATCTCTGAGTATCCTATGATGACTGCTAGAAGGTAAACCAAATCTCAGAGACTTTTTGGGTTTAAAAAGCCACTATGTGCTCAATAATCAAATCCTTTCAGCACCCGTGGACCTAAGTGTGGCTTACTTCCATGTGGTATTGCTTTGCATGTAGCAATATGATGCGATCCGAGTTTTTTAGGAACTCAGGACGGATCACGTGAGTTTCGGATTCGCCCATTATATCACTTGCAGTACCAAAAATGTGATATATATGGCTAAATTTGCTCATGCCCAAAATTGTATATTGGCATTACCACCGGGAACTAAAGGTCCGGACCCCGTGAGCATGTCGAGATATTAAACTAGCAAAAAACTGTGAGGACATTTCCAATCAAAACCACCCCTAGACACTTCTTGAAATTCCATGCATGTGACTCTAATAGTTTTAAAAATATGTGGGATAGATGTCTTCATTTGGGCATTAGAGGTGGAATTATATGCAGGCTTTGGAACAAAAAGAGACCAAGTGGATCACTCTGTTGGATACCATGGCACCTACTGGACTTAATGAAAAATTTAATTTTTCTTCATTTTTGTAATGGCTACTTTTCTTATCAAGTCCCTTGATGGTTTCCCCTTCCGTTGTTAATTATTCCCTTTAACATACTTTGTTCTATGTTTTCTGATTTTAATTTATTGTTTTTTATTTTTCTTGTTTTAACAGTTTTTTTCATAACGTGATCTTAGCACTATATTGGATCCCTGTGAATTTGACTATTGATGGAACCCCTTTTGAGATGACTATGCCTTTGAACAGTAAAGACCAATGGGTGACTTGGAAGATCCATGATCATCATGTTATTGTGTTGTGGAACAGTGATATATGTTGTTTTATATGTGCCATTTATTGGCGTTCTTTCTAAATCAATGTATTTATGTTTATATTGGCGCCATGTATCTGGTGTCTTAGGGTCATCCGTAGTTACATCATTGAGCCGCACTGATGGACACTAGTAGTGATTCTTCTTTAATCTTTAAATACCTGGCTCTCTGATGTATGCTGCTGCAGGGCTGTGCGCGTGCTCAGTGTGGGAGGATTTGGCGTCCTCCATGCTTCGGCGTCCTAAACGCGGAATGCGCGTGCGCGGAGGTTTTTTGCTTCCGCGCATGCGCCTCTCTGCGGGACTGCCGGAAGTGGGGCAGTAACGCGGCCTCCTCCGAACACGCGCATGCGCCGCAATTTAGCCTCAGCTGGTGGGCAGGCAGGGATTTTCCCTATTTAAACCACATCTCACGATATTTGTTAGTAAACCCCTTGAGGAAAGCAAGACTAGTGCGAAACGCGCGTCGGGCTCTCGAGTGCTTATAACATCTGTGGTAGGGTTTCCCTTTTGGGTTTGATTGGACATTTATACTTATGTATTCTTAATTGTTGTTTATGTGTCTCCGCTCTGGGTAATTCATGGCATGACTGGATTCTTACCCGTTATTTGCAATTATTGTCATCATATTTATTGGCCATTGTTGGATTTATATTGGATTATCCAGTGCGGAGATACTGACTCTTTGGTTTACTTTATAAGCCATTATGATTATTGTTTGTGGACTATATATAATGTCCCTATCCAAAGATCTTTACTAACCATGTACTCGTAATTTTCCTATTTTTGGTGATTCTCTTTATTTTTCCCCTAATTTTTTTCTAAAGAATTTTTAAATATTTGTGATTTAAATAAAGTATTTATACTATACCCTTTAATCTCTTGTGCTGTTTGTGGATTGTATATTGCTCTTTTTGAGAGGGGGTCATTACGAAAGGGGGCTGATACTTTTATATGCCCAGCCTTGAGAAGAGGTCTTCTGGACATTTTTGTATGCGAAACTAGTAGCTTTGTAGCGTGTTACAATGGCGTATTTTTTACGCCACACAGCAAGAGATAAAATTGTAATTAACCTTCGCTTGTGAATTATCCAACAGGAAAAATTTATATATTTTGGCATTGAAAATGACGGTTTCTTGGAGTCACTACAGCTGAATAACAACGCTTAATTAACCACTGGATGTAAATTGCACCAAAGAATTGAGCAGCCAAAAATGAAGTGGTATTTGTATTTTAAAAACGCTGTTTCTTTAAATGAATACAACAGGAACTGGCTTAGATCCCCCTTGGATATTCAATGTGCTGTGAGGAGATAGGATTTAAATGTATATGCAGCTGCAGTGGACGCACACTTGGATTTCAGATCCAATACCCAAAGAAATCAAAAAATAGAACATTAAGAGAAGCCATCTCTGAGATAAGCTGAAAACACCCCACAAAAATTGCTGTATAAAAATCAGTTCTTCAGTAACAATCAGCCGCGGCAGCACCTTCCTGATTGTACAGTGAGAGTGGTTTGAGCTCCCAGCGTCGCACCCGGACTTATATAGTGCGGTGACGTCACAGAATCCCGCCGGTCTCTGATTGGCTTCATCTCTGCACAATCAGAGTTCTTTGCCCCATGTAACGCCATTTGCTCACAGCCATTTTATCAATCAAAAGCACACTTCGACTTCGTTCAGAACCGAAGTTTTCCTGAAATTCTAAACGAATTCCACTTCGTTAGAATCAATTCGCCCATCTCTAGTAACAGCCTGTATTTCACATTTCCTTCTAAATTCTAACAATACAAGTGCAATATACACACAAGAACTATAGTAAAATCAATACAAGGTGAATAAAAAATCTAAAATGTCTGACAAACATAATAAAACTTATTCCTGCCTGGGTCTGCAGTGTGTTTAATTTTATAGACACTTCTTTTGTTTCTGTAATATTGTTAAACATTATACAGCACAAGTTATAAGTTCATGAAAAAGAAAACTAATATAGAAGGGAAGATTGAATTTTTTGTAATCTTCTCAAAACTACCACCTGGAACTATTACTTTTTAGAGCTGTCAATACTGAATTACTGTAATTTCTTGATGCATCTTGCAACCTGTATGAGAGATGAATTCTGAAAGATCTTCAACACCATCTGTTTTGAAAACAATCAAGATGCACGTTGAACTGTATTACAATATTATGATAATAAGCATTTGCAAGCAGAAAACAGAAAATAGCTAAAACAACATCATTATTGCAAAACAAAATGTTTCTGTATTATTTGGTAACCATTATGCAGCTCACAGATCATTTACACTGATATTAAAGTCATTTCATAAATAAGTCAAAATAAAGTAAAAAAATTATAGTGAACATATTTGTATGCATTTTCTAGTCTCTAAAGTTCAATACCACTGTATGGTACCTCCATATGGTATAGATCCATTAAAAACCTTACATAAAAATTGTAGACATAACTACAGTATGGACTTCTGATCTGTGATCTATTGGTCCCGTCAACATGGAAATGAAACAAAGACACAATACAACCATTTGTAATGAGCCATATGTCTGCATGAAATCTAATTCTGGTGTCATACAAAATACACAAACTAGTTACAAAAGGAAAGTGATACTGGCCATAGAAATCATAAAGGTAATTATTGTAATTTAATAAACACAGATCAGTCATAACATTAACCCTTTAACGCTCCATGACGTTCCTGTGTGTCATGGTACAAAGCCCTTCAGTGCACTATGGCATCCAGGAATGTCATGGAAATCGTGTGGGCACAGGAGCTGTGCCTGCACGATTGCTGAGGGAGCCTGGCAGTGATTGACTGCCGGGCTCCCGCTTCCCATAAAACACCTAAAGAGTCAACAAACTTTATAGGTGTTGTTTTGAATATCTTGAGGGGTGCAGTTTATTGGAGCCCCTCAAAGTTACATCAGAGCTGGACTGGTCCTTAAAAAAATCAATGTTACAAATTTTCTTGAAAATATTAAAATTTGCAACAAAATTTAAGAGCCCCTAATATCCTAAAAAAATATGAAATTGTTTAAAAAATTATGCCAACATAATGTAGAGTTAAAGTAGATGTAGTTATTTACTAATTTATTGGGTAGGACTATTTGTCCTACACGCAGAAATTTTTTAACTTTGAAAATAGCACATTTTTCCAAATGTTCACAATATTTTGATATTTTTCACAAATAAACAAGGATTGTTTAAAAAAATAATTGCTAACTTAAATTACAGTGTGTCACAAAAACATTCTTAAATTCACATGAATAGGTAAAATCATTAAAAATGTACTCTCCGATAAAGTGGCACATGTCAGATTTGAAACAAAGGACTTGATTTGATCCTTAAATCCTAAACAGAACTTAAGGGGTTAAAACCAAGTTGTGTAGGTCCCCACTCTTGCTACCAAATTAGCTCTGACACATAGATTTTATTCTAAAAGTTATTCTTATTGTGTTCTGTGGTATCTGACACCAAGGCATTAGAAACAGATCAGATCTGCAGATGTAGCAAAACTAAACGTGACAGACATCATGGCACCGAATGTGATCACTGAATGTGATCTAACCAGGTAAGAACAGATAACATGAAGCACTGTGATATTATGGCCAATGGTAAACTGCTACATCCATATAACTTGCAATTTTACACCATAGATACATTTTTGCAGTAGATTCAACAAATGCCCAATCAGATTGAGATTTTTGTGGTATGGCAAGCTTCATTGTCCTATTCAAAGAAGCCATTGCCATCAGGGAATATTATTGCCATGGATTGTAATTGTAACAATTTGTAGGTAGATGGTACATGTAAAAACAATATCCACATTAAGGTCAGGATAAATCAGACACTCCCTAGAACATCACATTGCTCTGCTAGCTGGCCTTTTTCCCACAGTACGTTTTAGTGCCCTTGGAAGGTGGCACATATGTGACCAGCCGGCCAAAATATGTGAAAAAAAAAAAAAGTTCATTCGTCTACCTTCTTCCATTTTCTCAAGGGTCCAATTCTAGTGCTTTAACATGAGAGATGGATCAGTAGGGGCATTCTGAGTGGTCTATGGCTGTGTAGTTTCATAGTAAAATTTTGTATTATAGCCAACATTACATTTACAGCAATGTGTGCTACAAAAGCTCTTGCCTATTTTTATAGGTTTCAATGTATTACCTTCAGTAAATGACTGTTCCCTATCTCACCTCTTGAAATATGCCATTGTCATTATATAATTAGTGTTATTTGCATCACTTAATGTTATGGCTAATCAGTGTAAGTGTATGGTCATTGGGACAGAGCAATCAATACTGTCGAACAATTAGACAGTGTAAGGTTAGACTAGACAGTCTTACAATGTGCCACTTTTATCATACTGCTGATAAATCTGACACATGTTAGACCTGTCTAGTCTAAATCTATACCTTCTAATAGTTGGCTTACTTTATGCTACTAATAACTGCAAAATTTTGATGCGCAGCGTCGCATGTCACAGCTCCCTTTCCACAAAACCACACCTTTTTACAGAGACCACACCCTTTTGTCAGACAAGGTGCAGAAGCATTTAGAAACTGTCTAAAACACTAAATAAATGTGGTGCAAAGCATGTATCCATTATTATGTAGTAAAACATGAGTGTTTCAGGCTATAACATCGCTCATTAGTCAATAGGATATATGAGTAAAAATAGAAGTTAAGGGTTCATCCCCACAGCAAAGGATAAATACCGGTCGGTTTATCCGACCCGTATTTGTCCGATTTCTGTGCCGTCCCCACGGCCTCTGGGGGATGGATTTTCTCTGCGATGAACGGAGAAAAGCCCTCCCCCTTCCCATTAATATGTTCATATTCAGTCCGAAAACCGGACAGAAGAATGAATGTGTTCAACCGCCGGGCGGGAAACCCGTGCAGTGGGGACTCCTGCATGGGTTTTCCATAGCGGTCTAGGTGATAGTTTGCGGCCGGTTTTTCAGATGGTCTGCAAAACCGCAAACCGTCTGAAAAACCGGCCTCAAACTGCTGCCGTGGGGACATGCACTAAGGCTCATACTTAGCTTCCGAAAGCTTCCATTCACTCCCAGCTGCCGGTGTGTTCAGTGAATAAGCAGTGAATGTTCATTGTTCATGTGACAGGTGCAGCCAATCCCAGGCCACAACATCCCATACACATGACCTCTGTGGCATGTAATTTGCTGTAGCTGTCCATTTACTGCTTAGCAAGGATGAACATACCAGCTGCCGGGAGTGAATGGAAGCGTCCAGGAAGTAAGTATGAGCCATAGCTTCCATTTTTACTTATATCCCAGAGGGTAAACAAGCAAAGTTAGGGACCAGATCCCCCTTTAACTTGACAGATGACACGCCATGTTATCATGGAACAGAATATTATAGCTTTTGTTTTGGGATAAGTGCAGATAACATGAAAAGCCGTGATATCACCGTCAAGTTAATATGTACTACATCTGTATTTCACAATAAGAACAACTGGTTGTGTAAATGAGCTTGTAATATACATAAAATAGGGAGAGTTATGGAAAATGTACTACAATTTGTACACAAGAGACCCATGCAATGAAAGACACGGTACTAGACCTTTAAGGCAAACGACTGCTATTTTGAATAATCCACTCAAGTTCAATGTACAATACAAATGGAAACTTTCATAAACGATGTACTGTATAATCAAGCATAAAATTGTACTTGCAGTCCATTCAATGTTCTGGCAACTAGGCTGATTTTTAAGCATGTGTGCAGATTGCAAAGTGACATTTAGTTATAACCAAAAGATCAAGAAAATATGTGCTGAATATGTACTGTTTATAGTTTCATTTTATCAAACTCTGGGTTAGCTTAAAAAAAAAAAAAATGTATGGGATTTCAGGTTGACACACCAAAGTAAATTACAGTAAGGACTGAACACTTTTTGCAAAGCTGGTTATATAAAAAGGTTACTAAGCTTATAGCTAGCAATTAATTATTTATAACATATAAGGCAATAGTTACAGAACACTATGAGATCAGAACTAAAACATTAAATTGCCATGAGCTTTAAGTAAATGCCAGCATATTTATCTGATGGTATAAATTAGACTTTATTTAACCCCTTACGCCCCAGGCCTGAAAAAGTAGTTAATGAACAGAACATTTTTTTTAGTTTTTGCCTCCTTGTGTTTCAACTGTTGTAACTTTTTTTTTTTTTTTTTTAATAATGCAGTTGTATGAGGCCTTGTTTTTTTTTTTTTTACACTATTCACATTTCACACTTAACTTAATTCTACAGGTTATTACGATCGTGTGGATATCTAACATGTGTACGTTTTTTTTGTGCGTGTAATATATGCACAATTATTTTTTATTGAAGGGAGAACTGTTTTACATTTTTTTTTAACACTTAGCAATGTATTAACATATTCATATATGTTAATACATTATAATCTGTGTCAGTCTGACACAGGCAGTGATCAGGACAGCACACAGTTTGTCCTGGTTACTGGCTTGTTACACAGACACCCCTGGGGCCACTCTAGGTCCCTAGGGCTGACTGTGCAGCCGTTCCCCAGGCTCTGTTGGGACACCAGGTGTTCCGATTACCCGACAGAGAAGGGAAACCCTTTGATTGTGCTGCCGTGACGATCCGCCGCAATCAAAGGGTTAAAGCATCAGGGTGCGGGGGTTCCCCTGCTTCACGGTGCTCGCAGGAGATGCTCTGGGATCAGGGCTGTGTAGTACAGCCCCGATACCAGCGCTGTTGAGGCGCCCAGCTGCCGCAAACCCCGGTGTCTGCAGAGACGCCAAAAGACGTTGCTGTAGACGAACGACCCGCACCAGCCAACGTCAAACGTTGGTGGGCGGTCGTTAAGGGGTTAAGGACAATCCAATGATAATACACTTAAAGGAAAGTACCCACAACGATACATCATGAGTTCATGACCACTACAAGTACAAAGTAGAATTGTCGTAACATTTTAGTATAAAGTGGTGATATGAAATAAAATAAATTTAAAAATTAGGTTGCACAATTAGAATTTGACTTAAAAAAGTTTCCCGATCTGGCTGTTTCACAGAGTCTGCTCCTCAGGGCCAGCTTCAGGCTCCCACTTCCTGGTTAGATTGTGGGTGGTTCTATAGAAGATACTAGCATTTCAACTCTGTTATTCATAGCTGATTAGAAGGACATTGAGGATAAAAGGGTTTTAACAGTACTGCAGAAGGCAACAGGACTCTAAAGGGTTACAAAGAGAAACAATAAAGAAAAATAAGCTCCTGTTTTGCTGATAACACTCAGCAGGGAATGATGTCACCAACTGTTCACTTCCTGAGTGGTGATGGTAATGGAATAGAATGTGACCACTGCAGCAAATGTGACCACTGCTGACCGGACAACAGGTGAACAGAGACTAGAGGGCACCACCAGCAGCTCAAAGCTGAAATATAAGTGAGTGCAGAGAAGAATATTTTTTGTTTTGTTTTTTAAGACCTGTGGTGTGCTGGCTCTTGCTGTATGCAGAATAAAAGGTGACAGCAGCAAAAATCATTTTCAAATTTAATGTATTAAAAATTAAAAATTGTAAAATCTGAACAACATCATCAGAGGGTTATTTAATGTAAAATTAGTTTTAGATTCTATTAATTTTAAATACATTTTATAGGAGATATTTTAATATTTTCAGATTATTATATTTTTATATTAATTTTATATACTAACATTTTGAAATTTAAATAATTTAATTTTGTATAGTTTGATAATTATCATAAATTACTTTTTATTATTGTACTGGTGTAAGTTGAGAAATAAGGGACATTTTTTTCCCTAATAGCAAATCTAACTCCACTTCGACTACTCTGGCAGACCACATTAAAATAGGTCTGCCTGTTTAATCAGTAGTGCGCCTAGTTTTGCCAAACCACATTCATATATGTGTCTAATATTACGAGCGTGGTGAAACACGCCCCAAGAACACCCCCTCAAGTTAGGTGCATTAAAAAGTGTCGAGTCTTATGAACAATGCGCCTGACACATTCATTTGGCACATTAGACATCGTAGCTGGCTCACTTTGGCGCATTTTATCCCAGAAAAGGGTGAAAAACCCAATTATACATGTCTCCCTGAATTTTATAAACAGAAACCATGATGAAGGTGTGAACATGGCCTTATTGATATAACATTTCAACTACCTTTCTGGAGCTATAGACAGTACATGGAATGTCAGAGGTCTATAGTAGAGGCTTCTGCTATAAAGGACCCAGTAATAGTGTTACGCCTCCTTTGAAACACAGTAGTAAAAAGGTATGCTGAACAAAACTGTATATCTATTTTGTAGTTGTTATCCTTGCTTGATGTATTTTTAAAAGTGAATTATTATCTCTAAACTTTGATGCTTTTTTTATTATTACGAAAATTACCTCATTGGTTCTCCAGGGTATTTAATTTACATTACTATTTATCATTCTAGTAACAAAAGCAGTGCTTGCCAGTGAAAAAATAAAAGGTCTTGTAGGATAATGACAAGATAATCTATCGTTTAACAAGTGTTTTATAAAAATGTCTATTTGAGTATATTACGCAATCCATTACACATAATATTAGGTGTTGAGATGATAAAGGGAAGGGATGACTTTGTTGTAATTCATCCTAATATGCAAAATACACAGCCAGGGAATCATTCATCCATGTAGCACAGTATGTACCATTTAAACATGAATGATGCATTACCATAGTTTATATTTAATTATATCTATGCAATATGTATCCCTTTCAAGTGACCCTCTGTGCAGTGCATTCATATTGATGTATAGAGAGTAGAGTGACACATAAGCATTATCATTTTTCACCCAATAGATCAGCAATTTTTCTAAACAAATAAAAATGCCAGAAAAATTTAACAGACATTATAACAATGAATTTCAAACTGTGTTTTTCATTGCTGTAGCTTTTCTCTTTTATAATCTAAGGTTCTAATATGCTAAGGATTTTCTACAGTTGCCATAGTACAGTAGAGTCAGAGGTAGACAAGCTGTCAGTGCAATGTTTACAGCTGCACAGGAGCCCATTTGATAAAGGTGCCCATTGCCTCTTCAAATATAGCAATTACTGTGACTTTCTAGCAATCTGTTACATTATCTACCTGGTCTCGGGGCACATAATTTCATCATTTACACTTATTGGTAACTTTTGTTAGAGAAACCTAAAAAGTTACTTCATGGTGATCCTTTGGATAGCAGGGAGCCCATATAATTTTTTCATACAGTGACCTTTTTCTGTCTGTAACTGCTCCTGTAGAGAGTAAATGGAGTAGTCATAATAAATGTATTGTTAATAATGGGGAAAACTGACTTCTAGATTATTTAGCAGTGTCTCAGGGCTTAGAGTAGTAGTGGGTCCAAGTCTTGCTAGTCAAAAAAAAGTTTTTACTTGCAGTACTGTGTTTTCCTCTATTATATCTGATTGTTAATCCCTTTCTGACAGCCAGTCATAATAATATAGCTTTTTGTTTATTTTCTTCCCGCCTTCCAAGAGCCATAACATTTTTATTTCTCCATCTACATAGACATTTTAGGGTTTGTTTTTTGCAGGATAAGGTGTGCCATTGACCATGGGGAGTCACATGCCTCTGCTTATATTACCATTTAGCCCTGTTCTTTTCCAAACGGTGATGTAAATGAGTACATGACTGCTGCAGCCAATCAGTGGCTGTAAATAATTAGCACGTGATGTCCCCATTCAGAGGAAGGAACATGTAAACAGAAGACTGGGAGGCTGTGGACAGTGCTGCATTAGAACAGAGGTAAGGAGAGAAGTTTAACTATTTATTTATTTATTTATTTTTTTTAAATGGGCAGCAGTGTGCTTAAAAAATAGATAACCCCTTTAACACTCCATTAATATTCTTGTGTCTTTGGCTACTTGAGGCAACATGTATGAATCCTGGCACTGACAGGCCAGTTCTAAATAGCTTTAAGGTAGTGTAGAATGCACAAGGGTGTTTGAACCTGTTATTCAGCAGTTCATACATACAGGCGCATTGTAGTGCCAATTCAACAAGTCTGGCTCAGGCAGACCACCTTTAATTTGGTCTGGCTGTTCTAATTGTTAAGTGCCTAGGTTTGGCATTAAAGAATCATAAATGTGAGACACATCCCCAGATTGCCCCAAATCTTTGGCGCCTTAAAAACTGTTGCGCCATCGCTTATTGCGTCAAAGTTTGAAATGCGACTGTCCATACATGTATACAACAGGTCTACTAAAGCCTTTTGATGCCAGACAACTGGAACAGCCCCGTTATTACATGTCGCTCTTAGTTTATATAATGTTGACAATGCCAAACCAGTGTCATAAATGTTGAAACAGTCAGTAGTCTAACTGAATGCTGGAGAATGGTGAGAGCTGTACATAGGCTCCAAGGCAGAGCAAACCCTTGTTGTAGCAAAGTGCAATCTACGATTAGCTGTGAGATTTAAATGATTTATTGTAAGTTCCCCCCAGGGAAAGAGTAAACTTTTACTAACCAGGATCCCATTGACATAAGACAGAAGGCATGGTCATTGAAGTGGTCTTTACTAGGTCTCCTAGAAAAAAAATGGAATACACCCCTTACATACTTAAACCCATAACAATAATAAATGTCATAAAGATAAAACATTACTTGTCAATTAATTTAATATTTTCAAAATTTACCTTAAATAATAATTTTGCCACCACCTGCAAGGTATCGTGTCTCTGCCTAGCCTGCAACATGCCCTTTGACCCTGATGGTTGAAGAGCTGTAGTTACTCAGTGTTTTTTGTGCCTTCCAGCATGATAACAGTTAACACTTGCTTCTCAGCACTCTTACACCTGCCATCCATCATCCTGTCTGGTGGAGCTATATAGCCAAGCTTCTTCCTGTAATCAGGGCCTGAGTTTTTGATGTGCAAATTAGGGTCCATTGCACTAGGTCTCATGCCCTCTTTGTTCCTGATCCTGTGTTCCTAATTCCATGTTCCTGTGAGTCTGAGCTCCTTAGTTTATTTCTTGCCTTGATCTGTCTGCTGGTTGAAGTCTGCTGTGCCTCCGTTGATCCAGTGTCCTGCTGCATTGCCTCCGTTGTTCCTGTGTCCTGCCTGCTCAAATATGCCTGCTGTCCTTCCGTCGTTCCTGTGTCCTGTCTGTCTGCTGCTACACGTTTGCTGTGCCTCCATTGATCCACTGTAATGCAGACCTCACTCTTGATCACTGAAGTTCAGCGTGATAACAATCAGACTGACATGTAATAAATTGCCCTATGTCACCCTTATACCCTGGTGTTTATAAAGAGATTCACTGCTCCCTATGTTTGGCACCTGCGTGTTTGCTCCTGATTTCAAAAGCACTATGTCTGTACTTACTCCTGCCAGTACTGTTTGATTACTGTATTTAGCGGCATGTGGTTAGGATGTAGATTCTATACAACTGCCAACTACAACATCTGCTGTGTGCTTCTGTAAACCAGATTTATGGAAACAAAACTGTAGTGATAAACAACATGGAAATTAGAATGAATAAAGTTAAAACATTGACAGATAAGGAGTTAATTTTCAAACTCTATGAGGGGTCACCCTTGTCGACTGTGATCAAATTATTTACACATTCCGAGCATAATTATTATATATTATACTGATCAATGTAGATTGCTTCTACTTGAAGCAGTGATATGCCAGTGATATGTTATTGTCTATGTGGCAGCAGGCCAAGGTACTCATTTATGTCCTTTGCACCATAATTCATTTATACATTAGACAAGATACAATCAATATAACTTGACAAAGATGACTTTGCCTCTATTTGCCTATAAAAAATGGTAGTTAACTTTTCTGTAAACCTCTAGAAGATTAGAAGGTATGTATAATGAAAATAGGTGAATATATGTTAATATGTAGTGGTGCTTAAAGTTTGTGAACCCTTCAGAATTGTCTATATTTCTGCATAAAATTGATCTAGAATCAGATTTTCATGCAAGTTGAAAAGAGAACAATATCAAATAAATATATCAAATAAATAAATCAAATAAATGGGTCAAAAACATTAGACCTGTTTTGCACCTGTTTTTCATGTGGAAAATGAGTTAATATTATATATCTGTGAGTGGCATAAATATGTGAATCTTAGCTTTTGAAATCTGGTTTGACCCCCTTGTGCGGCAATAACTGTATCTTAGGGCCACACATATGAAAACTGTCTAGGTCTAAAATTCACCTTGTTGCCCATAGCAACCAATCAGAATACCCCTTTCATTTTTCCAGAGCACCATATGAAATGAAATGGGCACTGTGAAAGGTGAATTTTAGACCTAGACAGTTTTCATACATGTGGCCCTTAATGTTTCTAGTAATTGTTAATCCTGCACATTGGCTTGAATAAATTTAGGTTCTTTCACAACATTTCTATTGGTTTAAACTCAGGACTTTGACGTTGCCATTTCTAAACTGTAATTTTCTCATTTTCTTTATGTATATCTTCTAGACTTCTACAGTTTTAGACAAAAGTGTAGTCTACCATTTTTTATAGGCAAATAGATGCAATATAATCTCTACCATGTTATATAGATTGTATCTTGTATAAATTCTATTGCAAAGGACATAAGTCAATGACCTGGTGACACATATTTTTACTAACCTTGACTGGAAATGCTCCCACACTGGAAGAACTTGGTAGGGACAAGGACTTGGTATGCCGACGGCAAATGAAAAGCCGACATTGGCTTTTGCACAAAACTGTGCCAAAATGCAGTCCAGCAAACGTTAAAATGCCATTGGATTTAGGACGGCATCTTGACATTTGTGGTTTAGACCTAGCCTTATGGTTAGGGTTAGAGAAAAAGTTTGGGTTTAGGATATTCTGGATTCAGTGTAGACAACTGAAAGAGGCAATGCATAAACTCAGTCCAACAATTTATTCAATTTCTGCCTGTAATATTCTAACCTCAAGCTTTCTCAAGACATATCTGGTAGAAAATAATCTTAGTTGTAGCCCATTTCAAATGAGTATGTTGTGTCCTACCAGATACAACATGAGAAAGATTTGGAATGATCAAAAACATTGTTAGACAATCGGGGTAATCTGGATGAAATTTAATGCCTGTGATAAATTGAAAACTAAGGGCATCATGTATGAAATCTATCTAGATCCATTCTTTCTTTGTTGACCATAAAAACCAATCAGAGCTCCTCTTTAATTTCATATCGTTCACTCAAAAAATGAAGGGGAGCGCTGATTGGTTGCTATGAGCAACAAAGAAAGTCTTAGACCTCGTGTAATGGGTAGCGCCGCTGGCCGCGGGACGGGCTACGGGCGCACACCTCCTAACCACTCACCTAACCGCGTTCCTGCTCCGTCCGCATCCTCTGCCGGCCGAGGCGCACGTGCCCGTTCCCTAGGGCGCACGCTCGTTCTTGTAAATTTAAAGGGCCAGCGCACCGATAATTGGCCAATTGCCAGGTGCTGCCCCTATATATTGGTTAGGCCCATGGGACTTCCTTGCTGGATCTATGTTGCCCCGAGCCTTAGAGAAAGCGTTCCTAAGTGTCTTCTTGCCTTGCCGTGTACCCGACCTCCTGCTACGTTTCTCGACTTTCGAATCTCTGCCGCCTCTCGATTCTGTACCTCAATTCTGTCGCTGCACCTCGGCCGCTGCCGCAAGCCTGCCGCGACAGAGGTAGTGACCTGGTAGAATCCTGATGCAGCAAGTCCAGCCCGCTTTGCGGCGGGCTCTGGTGAAAACCGGGACCTACTTAGACTCTGCTCCATGGCGTGGTTGTTGCCACCGCTTGCGGTGGTCCAGTGGATCCACTATCCCGGCCATTACAGTTAGATCCAGCCATGGATCCTGCCAAGGTGCCCCTGCCAAGTCTTGCGGATCTTACGACCATTGTTGCCCAGCAGTCGCAGCAGATTGCGCAACAGGCACAGCAACTGGGCCAGCTCTCCGCCATGATGCGACAACTTCTGGCATCCCAGCAGCAGCAATCGTCTTCTTCGCCGGTGGTTCCGTCTCCTCCTGCCGTCCCGCTGGCAACCGTGGGCCCGAAGCTTCGTCTACCATTACCATCCAAGTTCGACGGGGATCCGAAGCTTTGCAGAGGTTTCATTACCCAGTGCTCCATGCACGTGGAGCTGATGGCGGACCAGTACCCCACGGAAAGGTCAAAAGTCGCATTTGTGGTGAGTCTGCTATCCGGAAAGGCCCTGGCCTGGGCGACCCCCCTCTGGGATCGGAACGACCCTGTGACAGTAGACCTACAGGCCTTCCTCACGGAATTCTGCAGCGTTTTCGAGGAGCCAGCACGTGCGTCTTCTGCCGAGACGGCGCTCCTGAACCTTCGCCAGGGGGACTCCCCTGTAGGGGACTATGCAGTCCAGTTCCGCACCCTTGCTTCCGAGCTATCCTGGAATGACGCTGCTCTCTGCTCCACATCAAGAAGGGTCTGTCTAGCAGGGTTAAGGACGCCCTGCTGCTATGAGATCTTCTTTCTTCTCTAGGCGAACTTATCTACCTACCCCCCAAAGATGTGCGTTTCACGGGAGAGGGAAAGGGAGCTGCGCCGGGAAACAGGACTCGGCACGACCTCGCCGACTCCCTTGTTGGCTCGGTTTTCCCCGAGGTCTCCGCGCCACCCCCCGCAGGTCTCCACCGGGGAAACCCATGCAGATAGATTGGCTCACTTATCGGATCAAGAGCTGCCCCCGACTGGGGCGGAAAATTTTTTGCCTCTACTGCGCCATCGGACCATCTCCCAAAGCGCCCCGCAGTGTCCCCATGTTTGGGAACGCCGACCTAGGAGCCGTAGGAGAGGCGCCCCCAGTGCAACTCCCCTCTCCACTTTTGATGTTGCCTGGAGGTAAACGGATGCTGGTCTCCCCTTTAGGGTCTCTCCCTTTCTGACTCCGGCTCTGCCGGGAATTTTATTCTGCCCCTTGGTGTCCCGTTCCCCGCTTGCCATTGACCCTCCTGGAGAAACCCCCTGCTTATCTCTTCCGCCCGTGGGGAGCTTTTTAAGCGTCCTACAGACGTAACCCGCCATTGTCTCTCCGTGTAGGGTTTTTTCACAAGGAAGGATTCCTTTCACGTTCTGCCTCGTGCTCCTGGGGCGATCCTTTTTGGGGGGCTACCCGGCGAAACGTCCACCCCTTGCGGGTTTGGGAAGACAGGCGAGGGCCCTACGGGGGGATCGGAGTCCCGGGACCCCCTTTTGGGTGGCCCCACGCCGGTGCCACCTCCTCTCCACATCATCTTTCAAGCCCGGGGGGGGGGGGCCCATGGGGCCGCAGCGGATACCGGGACTTTGGGGACGTATTCTGGGAAAAACAGGCTGAGACGCTGCCACCCCATCGCCCGTATGACCCCCGATTGCCTTCACCCCAGAACCACCCCCGGGGGGGAAGGGGCTACCCTTGTCCATGCCGGGGGGTTAAAGGCCATGTGGGCCCTATATACGGAAACCCAGAAGGTTTTTATTCGCAAATCCTCCTGCCCAGCCGGTCCCGTGTTCTTCTTTGTACAAAAAAAAAGACCCACTTCGTCCGTGCTTTGATTAAAAGGGCTAAACAAAATCACGGTGAAGAATCACTATCCCCTAACCCGCTGACTCTGAGCTTTTCAACTGACTCCGGGGACCAAGCATTCTCCAATTGGGACCAAGGGGGCCCTAAACTTACAGAATTCGTGAGAGGACGAGGGAAGACGGCATTAAATATCATGACGGGCATTTTGAATATCTCGTGATGCCCTTTGGGCTATGCAATGCCCCTGCTGATTTCAGGAATTTGTCAATGACGTTTCAGGGACCTTCTTTACACCCGTCATAGTATATCAGACGATATCCCGATCTTCTCTCCAACATGAAGACTCATCGGGCACAGGTGCGCCAAGTTCTACTAAGTTTCATAAAACCGACTGTATCCAAACTGGAGAATGTCGGGTTCCCTCAGGCCACCTTCCATTCTTGGGTAAATTGTCTCCAATCAGGGTCTAAGATGGACCCAGCTAAAATCTTGCGATCCACAGTGGCCACAACCTGTGGCCTTTTGGGGTTTTACAAGCTTCCTGGGGTTTGCCAAAAACTACTGGGAATTCATTCCCATTTCTTTACTTTGGTGGCTCCCCCGTGCCTCTACTAGAAGAACGCAAGTCCCAAATGTGGCCTCAGGCAGCCGAGAAGCTTCTTCGAGTTTAAAGAAGCTTTGCCTCAGCACTTATATTTTCCGCCCGATCCCGGAGAAACCCTTCTCTCTAGAGGTGGGGTGCCTCTTGTGGGGGCGGGGGGCGATTCTTACACAGAAGGTCCTAAGGGAAGCACCACTTGCGGTTTTTTTCTAAGACCTTCTCGCTGGCGGAACAAAAACATCCATAGGAATTTGGGAACTTTTGGCCATCAAATTGGCTCTGGAGGAATGGCGACATTTGCTGGAAGGAGCTCGACATCCATTCGACGTCTTCACGGGCCACAAGAATCTCCAGTACCTCCAGACGGCCCAGCGTTTGAATCCTCGCCAGGCCAGGCGGTCTCTCTTTTTCTCCCGGTTTGACTTTAAGATCCATTTCCGACCGGCCGAGAAGAACGTCAAGGCGGATGCCCTCTCCAGTGCCTCTGACATTACCGGAGAAGAACCAGCGTCTCAGCACGTCATTGCTCCTGAACGGCTGGTCCCCGTGGCTCCTGTGGATCTCCGGAGTGTTCCACCGGGCAAAACCTATGTTCGTCCGGCGCTCAGGAGGAGAATTCTGGAGTGGGGGCATAGTTCTCTTCTGGCCGGCCACCCCGGGATACGGAAGTCCCACGCCCTTATCTCGCGGCGCTACTGGTGGCCAACTCTGCTCCAGGACGTTAAGGATTTCGTTCTCTCCTGTGCCATGTGTGCCCGGAACAAGGTTCCACGCCATAGGCCCACAGGCCTCTTAGTTCCTCTGCTCGTTCCAGAGTCCCCATGGACACACATAGGCATGAAATTCATCACGGACCTTCCTTCCTCCTCAGGGAATTCTGTCATCTGGGTGGTCACGGACCGATTCTCAAAGATGTCCCACTTCGTGCCACTTCCTGTTCTCCCCTCTGCTCCACAATTGGGATATCAAGGCCATTTGGCGGGAGACCCGACTTGCCTTACTCCGGGCTTCTGCCCCCATGAAGACCCAGGCCGACAAAAGGAGGAGGTCCCCTCCAATGTTCCTGCCAGGGGATAAGGTTTGGCTTTCTTCCAGATACGTACGCCTCAAGATCCCCAGCTATTAGTGTTGAGCGATTACGTTGACCATCGACATCAGTCGATGGTCGATAGTCGGCCATCATCGACAAGATAGTCGATAGTGAGCAGTCGATTATGAGCGATGACCATTAAAGTCTATGGGAGAGCAACAACACCTTCATTCTTACACCCAAACAGGGATGGAGAAGCTGGAATTAACATCCACAACAGTCAAATGGATACGTGCTACATCTTAGGCAACACACTTAGGTTATAAAAGCCACAGAAAAAAAAAACACATAACATTCACTATCCCTGTCTTGTACCACAGCCCTTAAACCTGCATCACCCACAAATTAAAAAGTGCCAGAAGGCAGTATGATTTGAACCATCATCTTACTTGAACTGGACATTGAATATCCTGTCCTGGAACGCAGCATAGAGCCCCAAACCTGCATGACCCCAGATGTACAAGTGCCGGAAAAAGGAGTATTTCAACCACCATTTTAGTTTCACTGGACATTGACTATACCTGTCCTGGGCCACAGCATGAGCCCCAAACCTGCATGACCCCCAGATTTAAAAGTGCCGGAAAAAAGGAGACTTAAAACCACCATTTTAGTTGAACTGGACATTAACTATACCTGTCCTGGGCCACAGCATGAGCCCCAAACCTGCATGACCCCCAGATTAAAAAGTGGCCGAAAAAGGAGTCTTTCAACCCCCATTTTTATTTGAACGGGACATTTGACTATATCTGTCCTGAACCGGGCAGAAGACCTTAAAACCCTGTTTTGGATCCACAGATTCAAAAGTCCCGGGGAAATTGTGAAACAATTTTTTTTTTTAATAGGACCTGAAATTATTGCTGTTTTTTAAAAAGGCGGGCATGCCCCAAAAAATTTTTAAAAAATGATTTTCTCAGCCACTTTTAAAAAAAATTGTGAGGGAGAAATGCCCCACTTAGAAGCCACTTTTTCTTTTTCCAAAGGCCCATGATTATTGCTGTATTTCAAGCTAAAATGACCCAAAAAATTATAAATATGAAATTCTAGCCCTTTTAAAAAATTGAAAAGGGAAAAAATTCCCACTTAAAAGCCACTTTTCTGTTCCAAAAGGCCCCAGGGAATTTATTGTTTGTATCTCACGCTACATGCCCCCAAAAAAAATTTTTAAAAAATGATTTCTCAGCCACTTTTAAAAAAATTGTGATGGAGAAATGCCACTTAGAAGAAAAACAATTTCTTTTCCCAAAAGGGAAACTTTAATTTTTAAGCGTATCTCAAAAGAAAAATGACCTCAAAAACCATTGAAAATCGCAAAAACTTTAAAGAAAAAAGTGGTAAATGGAATACGGTTTTGTAAATTAAAACCTTTTTGTCTTTTACAGTCCCCTCCAGCAAAACCCACAAAATGAACTGAGGGGAAAAAAGATAAAAAAAAAATTGATAAAAAATGTTCTTTTAAAAAAAAAAAGGTTTTAAAGGAGGACCATTTCTTTTTGAAGGGAAAATGTGAAGTGGGCCCGGCCCAACTAGTGGGTTTGCCCTCGGCAATTGGCCCAAACAACATCATCAGAGTTTCCCAAAATGTTGATTCATCTTGAGGGAAATTTCAAACGACCCAAACATTTTTGTGGAAACCCGGGAATGCGTTTTTCTGTAATGACTCCTCCGCTGTGCGAAGGTCCGCTCAGTTTAAGGACGCTGGTCTGGGCGGGACAACACCTCTAGGCCCGTGACAAAACCAGCTCGGGCATTCATCCTTTTTTGATACCAGAAAGTCTATTGGGCCCGGGAACCATAAAAAAAACCTCGTGTTGAGACTCAGAAAAGCCCGTGCACCATGATTTTTAAGCGGGGTCTCTGTGTGTTTGGTTTGTGTGCCATGCTTGCATGCTTTGGTTAGGGGAAAAACAAAGATTGCAAGAGGCCCAATTGGGGCTTCTGCCCCCTTTTGGGCCTGCTGCTGCTCCCGCAACGCCTACTTGGCACTCTACTGCTGTCACGTCGCTAAAATTTTTTGTTCCACCGGACTTTTGGGGAACGGAACAGACGCAAAAAGATTTCTCGAGTTAAATTCAATCACAAGGTCTCCATTTCCTGCTTTTTTACCCCTTTTTTTTTTGGGTGGGTGGAAAAAAAATTTGCTGATTTTGTTTTGTCCGGGGACCCAAAGGGGGGTGGCCCCCCCAGTAACTGTTGTTTTTTTTGAGGGCCCTTAATGTGGGGATCATGTAGGAAAAAGGAGCATTTAACACTTTATGGGAGAGATGGAGCCTTGATTTCCCAACCTCGGGGTCGAGGGGCACTAGCAAACTGATCTTCCCCAAACTTCCCCCTCTGCCCAAATTTGCGCCCAAACCCTTTCCAAGGCGGGAGTCAGGTTTAAAATTTGGTTTTTAGGAATACCCCCTCCTCCTCCTCCCCCTTTTCCTCCGGGACAGCTTCAAAACAGCCCGACTTCCTAAGATGATGCAAACCCCCGAGAGGGTGATGCGCCACCCTTGCACTAGCTCTGGACCCCGAAACCCCTCCTAATGAAGACCGATGAAATTTGTGAAAATGTCGGGGGGTTGTGGATTTGACGGGGAGAAAGGTCCGTGCCCCCAACTTGTCCGGGGTCCTCCTCCGTTTCTGGGGGGACCGTTGTTTCAGAGTGTCCAAAAGTCATTCCAAAAACTAAGATCACCCACAATGCTCATGTGACAAGGGCATTGCCCGCACTGACCATTTGTTGGCTTCTTCAAAAATGGCTAGGTTTGGGGCAAGCTCTTTTTACCCCGCCTCCACTCTAGGTGGCTCAAACACTCCGAGGTCCCCACCCCTGCTTGCAGGCCCTGTGTCACTTGTACTGCGTAATGGCATTGCGCTGCTGCCACAATTTGTTTTTGCATGTGGAGGGGGGGAAATTTCCCGCGTGTTTCCAAAGGGCAA
>JAODAL010053444.1:0-25295 GCA_025379985.1 Phyllomedusa bahiana | reverse complement strand
ATTAATTGCTCAAAAAACACAGAAACAAGGCTATACTCACAGCTCAAAGGCTGGACTGAAACTGAACCCAGTAAGGAGGCTACACTGGCCCCTATACTACTTGGGAAAGATAAACAGGTGCAGCTTATTGCTGAGCAGTAGCTCACATACCCCACCACTAGGGGAACAATTAGACTGCACATTCAATTGATTCCTGTCCACACAGTATGCAGAAAAGCCACAGTATAATGCATGGGGAGGCTGCACAAATGCAAAAATACAGATAAGACAACCATTCACACACATTCAAAATATGAGGGGGGTGGTTTTTGGTATTATAATTGCATATACATAAGGCGATACAAAAGGGTGCCATAAATGCAGATACGTGTGGTGCATCATGCTGGCTTACAACCTATTACGCCACTACTATTCGATTGGGCGGGCTGCTCAACACTTTTTGGGTGTCCAACACAAAATACAGGCACCCTCTGCTCCCAAGTACATACTGGAAAAATATCAAATATGAGGTGTTAGTTAATACAGTGGCCACTATATGCAAGCCTACAAGCCCCGTCAAGGCTCCTCATTTCTTGCAAGTCCCTACACTAACAATATACAGAAAAAATGGGACATTAATTACTCAAAAAACACAGAAACAAGGCCATACTCACAGCTCAAAGGCTGGACTGAAACTGAACCCAGTAAAGAGGCAACACTGGCCCTTATGCTACTTGGGAAAGATAAACAGGTGCAGCTGATTGCTGAGCAGTAGCTCACATACCGCACCACTAGGGGAACAATTAGACTGCACATTAAATTGATACCTGTTCACACAGTATGCACAAAAGCCACAGTATAATAACCGTACGTTTGGTATTTCTGGATTTATATCAAAATGCAGAATACAGATAACACAGCATTTACACCGAAGATTGAAAAAGCAAAACAAGTAAATTTTTTCTCTACATTTTGCCCCACTTAGCGGTTTCCCACTTTATTCTATGATACAGTGAATGACACCATTAGAAAGTACATCTTGTCCTGCAAAAGACCTCATATGTCTATGTAGATGGAAAAATAAAAAAGTTTTGGCTCTTGGAAGGCGAGGAGGGAAAAACAAATGTGAAAAAAAAGAAAAAAAAGATTGCTGTGGTGTTAAGGGGTTAATATTGTTACTAGGGTTTGAATGTCCCAGACTTATCGGGGAAACCCATAATTTTCATCTTATTTTCCCTTTCTTTTTTTCCCTCCCTTAATGGGGGTTGTCTCACTACAAAGATAGCTTTCAACATGTAGGGAAAGGTAAATGGAGACTATTTCCAAATATATGCTTCGTTGATTTTGCTTTGTTGAGGACATAAGAAAATTTTTTAACTGCTTTGTGGCAAACGGGTTTTTTCTTTTTTCCCGACTTTGCTCCCCCCCTTCCCTCTCTTTTTTTTTTCCCCATCGGGAAAGTAAGGAGTGACTCGGTCGTAGGACGCGGGCCCAACTTGAGAACAGATGTTTTTCCTTCTAACACGGGGGGAAAAACGTTTTTTGGGTTTATTTTGGGGTTTTCTGAACCCTTTTTATAGATAAGTTTCTTTGCTCCATCTCAGTGCAATTAAAAAAAGCGGGAAAATACAGACTGTTTCAAATTTAAAGGCCCATAGAAAAACCCACACCCCAAAACAAGGAAGAGGGGAGGAAGCATGAATCTGAAGTTTGATTTGTGCTCTGTAAAAACAATGGGGTGGGGAAAAACCGTTTTAAAAAGCCCTATCGTTTTTCCCAACATGTAGTCAAATTACCCCCAAATTATAATGTTGGGGAGGGGGAAAAAAAGGAGAAGGAAAGCATCTCAGAGAGCTTAGTTCATTTACTCTATGACAAAACTTGTAAGAATTTTTTGTCTGTGTGCTCTCAAAAAAAATTCAGCACACACCCAAATCAATGCCCAAAAACCAAACTGGCCAAAACCAACGTGAGTACCCCCCTAAGTAAAAATGGAAAAATTTTTCCCCCCAAATTTGGGCTTTTTTTCCCCCCCACGGTGCCCATGTGACCCTCAAACGGAAGGTGGAGGAGGGGGGAAAGGTCTCTCCACCCACCACCTGTGATGTCTTTCATGGAAGAGGATTTTAGTGGCTCCCAACCTGTAAAGTTCTAGTGACCTCCATGCCCAAGAGATTTAAGGGCAGCGTTTGGGAAAATAATGGCAGCCACACAGAAAAAATTGACATTTTTTTGCACAATTTTTCCCTTTTTCATTTTGGGGTTACCACTTTTGTTTGCCATGGTTTAGACTTTGATGGCTGAAAGGTTAAAGTTTTGAAGACACACAAAATTTTCCCACTTTTTTATAAAAGCTGAAACCATGACTACTTTATATTGAAACAGTGTCATATCTTCATGTTACCCCAGGGAAAAAGATATACTAAAAAAATTTACAAAAAAGTGAGGGGTTGTCCCTCACTTTTGTGAGTACTGTAAAACTTAATACTGTCCACTATGTACAAGAACAAAACTACTATAAATACTTTTTCCCAAAATTTAAAAGAAAATAACTACTATAATACCCCCCTTGTACAAGAAAAAAACCCCTACTATAATATCCCCCTATGTGCAAGAATATAACTACTATAATACTGTCCCAATGTACGGGAATAAAAACTACTAAAATCTGCTCCTATGAAACAAAAAAAATAAACTACTATAATATGCTCCCAAAGTACAGGAATTTTAACTCCTTTAATACTCCCCCCTATTTCAAAAATATAACTACTAAAATACTGCCCCCTATGTAAAAGAATATAACTTACTTTTAATACCCCCCTATATAAAAGAATTTAATACTAAAATATTCCCCTATGTACGGGAATAAACTACTTAATATCCCCTCTATGTACAAAAAATTTTTAATACTAAAATACTGTTCCTATGTAACAAGAATATATCTACTATAATACGCCCCCTAGGTAAAAGAATTATAACAAACAATAATACTGTCCCTATTACAGGAAAAAAAACTACTATAATACTGCCCCTATGTACAAGAATATAACAAAAAAAATTTTACTGCCCCCTTTATTTTTAACAAAAATTTAAAAACTACTATAAAACGCCCCCTATGTCCCCGGAATATAACTACAAAAATACTCCCCCTATGTACAAAATAAAAAACTCCTAAAAATACTGCCCCCAATGTACAAGAATTAACTCCCTATAATACGCCCTCTAGGGAAAAAAATAAAAACTACTATAAAAACTCCCTTTTCCTATGTACAAGAATATAACACTAAAATACTCCCCCTCTTTTTGTACAAGAATAAACTATTTATAATACTCCCCCTATGTAAAAGGGAAAAAAACCCTATAAAAATACGTTCTATGTACAAAAATTTTT
Organism: Phyllomedusa bahiana; assembly: GCA_025379985.1. Lineage (NCBI taxonomy): Eukaryota > Metazoa > Chordata > Amphibia > Anura > Hylidae > Phyllomedusa > Phyllomedusa bahiana. Next base: position 21,925 of record JAODAL010053444.1, on the reverse strand, counting down.
AATTTCCTTTTAATATTTCCCCTTTTGTACAGGAATATAACTCCCTTAAAAATTTCCCTCTATGAACAAAGAATAAAAAATATATAATACCCCCCTATGTACAAGAATATAACTATTATAATACTGCCCCCTATGTACGAGAATATAGAGCTTCACACAGTTGTAAGGAATGTAACCTTGTTTCGCCCCCTATCGTTCCGCCCCCCGGTTGCCCACATTGCACGTTCTGACATTTAGTAGATCTCTGCTCTGGATGTTACAGAGTTTTTCCACCGGTGATAATAATATCTGCCTAATTCTAGAAAAGAGGGATTTGCAGCTGCTGGAGGAGAGATTAACACTGATATGTGCCGTTCAGTAAAGAGCAGATGGTCCTGGTACACAATGCCCAGTGATGTGTGTGCCCGCTTGTGCCCCCGGTGTCTGCCACAGAGGCGCATATGTACAGCCTGGGGCACTGCGCAGATTCATCTGTAATTCCTCTTTCTGAGTCAGTAAGTCACAGATACCCGGGCGGTGTATACAGTGCACCCAATATACACAGGGGAAGGTGAAGGAATTCTACAACACAAAAACCTTTCCCCCTTTAAAAAAAGTGGGGTCCCCGCCTTCCCCCATTTTACTAAAAGGCAGCCCCATCCTCCTCACATTCAAATCCTTTGCTGCTCTAGAAAGTACTTGTACTTATCATCCAGCACTCCTCATCAGCATGCACCCTACAGCCAACATCAGCAGCCCCCCACAGCCCTTATCAGCCCCTGCACCCTACAGCCATTTATCAGAAAACACCCTTAAAAGCCAAATCAGCATGCACCCTACAGCCATCATCAGCATGCACCCTACAGCCATCATCAGCATGCACCCTACAGCCATCATCAGCATGCACCCTACAGCCATCATCAGCATGCACCCTACAGCCATCATCAGCATGCACCCTACAGCCATCATCAGCATACACCCTACAGCCATCATCAGCATACACCCTACAGCCCCCATCATCAGCATGCACCCTACAGCCATCATCAGCATACACCCTACAGCCCCCCATCATCAGCATGCACCCTACAGCCCCCCCATCATCAGCATGGCCCCCTACACCAACATCAGCATGCACCCCACGCCCCCCTCATCAAATTAAAAACCCCACAAACCCCTCATCAGCATGCACCCTACAGCCCCCATCATCAGCATGCACCCTACAGCCATCATCAGCATACACCCTACAGCCCCCATCATCAGCATGCACCCTACAGCCCCCCCCATTTATCCCGATGCACCCCACAGCCCCTCATCAAACATGCAAACCCCACAGCCCCCCAACATCCCGCAAGCAACCCTACAGCCCCCATCATCAGCATGCACCCTACAGCCATCATCAGCATACACCCTACAGCCCCCATCATCAGCATACACCCTACAGCCCCCATCATCAGCATGCACCCTACAGCCCCCATCATCAGCATGCACCCTACAGCCCCCATCATCAGCATGCACCCTACAGCCCCCATCATCAGCATGCACCCTACAGCCCCCCATCCCAAAAAAATACCCCCCTTCAGCCCCCCATCATCAGCATGCACCCTACAGCCCCCCATCATCAGCATGCACCCTACAGCCCCCATCATCAGCATGCACCCTACAGCCCCCATCATCAGCATGCACCCTACAGCCCCCCTCATCAGCCTACACCCGCCAGCCCCCCATCATCAGCCCTACACCCACAGCCCCCACATCAGCATACACCCCTACAAACCCCCCACATCAGCATACACCCTTTCAGCCCCCCCAAACATCCGAAAAACCCTACAGCCCCCCTCATCCGCATGCACCCTACAGCCCCCATCATCAGCATGCACCCTACAGCCCCCCCTCAACAGCCTACACCCTACAGCGCCCCAACATCAGCAAGCGCCCTACAGCCCCCATCATCAGCATGCACCCTACAGCCCCCCATCATCAGCATACACCCTACCGCCCCCATCAGCAGCATGCCCCCCACAGCCCCCCCCAACAGCATGCACCCCAAAGCCATCATCAGCATCACCCCACGCCATCATCCCGATACACCCTAAAACCCCCATCATCAGGGATACACCCTACAAACCCCCATCATCAGCACGCACCCTACAGCCATCAACAACAACACCCACAGCCTTCCTTTACATACACCCCACAAACCCCATTTTCAGCATGGGACCCCCCCAGCCCCCATCATCAGCATACACCCTACAGCCCCCATCATCAGCATACACCCTACAGCCCCCCATCATCAGCATACACCCTACAGCCCCCATCATCAGCACGCACCCTACAACCGCCCTATCATCAGCATGCACCGTCACCAGCATGCATTCTACAGCTCCCAGTTATAAAGCGTGCACCTTACAGCACCCTATAATACTCCTGTCCCATCATCATCTCTATACACCCCACCCCCTATAATCCCCTGACCCATCAAATAACCTTCCAGACCCATAACCCCCCTGCACCCAATCAGCATAACCCTTCGACCCATAATCCCCCTGCCCCCATCATCAGCATGCACCCTACAGCCCCCATCATCAGCATACACCCTCCAGCACCCTATAATCCCCCTGCACCCATCATCAGCATACACCCTCCAGCACCCTATAATCCCCCTGCACCCATCATCAGCATACACCCTTCAGCACCCTATAATCCCCCTGCACCCATCATCAGCATGCACCCTATAATCCCCCTGCACCCATCATCAGCATACACCCTTCAGCACCCTATAATCCCCCTGCACCCAGCATCAGCATACACCCTTCAGCACCCTATAATCCCCCGCACCATCATCAGCATACACCCTTCAGAAACCCTATAATCCTCCTGCACCCACCATCAGCATACACCCTTCAGCACCCTATAATCCCCCTGCACCCATCATCAGCATACACCCTTCAGCACCCTATAATCCCCCTGCACCCATCATCAGCATACACCCTTCAGCACCCTATAATCCTCCTGCACCCACCATCAGCATACACCCTTCAGCACCCTATAATCCTCCTGCACCCACCATCAGCATACACCCTTCAGCACCCTATAATCCTCCTGCACCCATCATCAGCATACACCCTTCAGCACCCTATAATCCCCCTGCACCCATCATAAGCATACACCCTTCAGCACCCTATAATCCCCTGCACCCATCATCAGCATACACCCTTCAGCACCCTATAATCCCCCTGCACCCATCATCAGCATACACCCTTCAGCACCCTATAATCCCCCTGCACCCATCATCAGCATACACCCTTCAGCACCCTATAATCCCCCTGCACCCATCATCAGCATACACCCTTCAGCACAATATAATCCCCCTGCACCCATCATCAGCATACACCCTTCAGCACTCTATAATCCTCCTGCACCCATCATCAGCATACACCCTTCAGCACTCTATAATCCCCCTGCACCCATCATCAGCATACACCCTTCAGCACACTATAATCCGCCTGCACCCATCATCAGCATACACCCTTCAGCACCCAATAATCCCCCTGCACCCATCATCAGCAACACCTCAGCACCCTATAATCCCCCTGCACCCATCATCAGCATACACCCTACAGCACCCAATAATACTCCTCCACCCATCATCAGCATACACCCTTCAGCACCCTATAATCCCCCAGCACCCATCATACGCATACACCCTTCAGCACCTATAATCCCCCTGCACCCATCATCAGCATACACCCTTCAGCACCCTATAATCCCCCTGCACCCATCATCAGCATACACCCTTCAGCACCCTATAATCCCCCTGCACCCATCATCAGCATACACCCTTCAGCACCCTATAATCCCCCTGCACCCATCATCAGCATACACCCTTCAGCACCCTATAATCCTCCTGCACCCATCATCAGCATACACCCTTCAGCACCCTATAATCCCCCTGCACCCAGTTTTGCTTGTTTAGATTGCTTCTGCTGAGGTCTCCCTGCTTTGGTATTTCTAGATTTTCTTAATTCAGCACAATGCTCCCGCGCCGGGTGTCAGGGATACAGGATTATAAAGTGAGCACAGTTCCTAGTAGTATCAATTATTTTTTTTTATCTACTAATTGGAGCAGTGCCCTCTGCAGGCCAGAAGGAGAGCTGCAGCTTTAGGCTTTAGTTAGCAGAAGGCTCACATTCTAGAGCTCCCGACATGCCCTAAAGCCCAAATGACTGCCCACCACACCCGTACTGATGGTCCTAACAGGAGCCCCGATGCAAATGCACCATAGGCTCCCAGTCTTCCTATTTTCTGTTGTGTAGGCCATGGGCTGCTTAAAGGGGTTTTACCACAAAGTAAAATGGACGAGTGAAGCTTGCAAATTAAATAATAAACATTTTCCCCCCATTCATCATTATTAAAAATTCTGTAGCATTCTTGTTTTAGCTGCTCCCTTCGTGATCCATCGTGTACAGCTCGTCTCCAGGGGATACGACCAGTGATGAGAACTCCTCAGTCCTGGCCGCACATGCTCAGATATCACCTCTCCTCTCAGGCACCTACTATCAGTCTACTCCCTGTTTAGTAAATACACACACACTCACTGCTGAGGAAGTGTTCAACTCCAGATGCTGTCATTCTACTCCTGTCCTCTATGCTCCTTAGTAATCACATACACACTCACTGCTGAGGAAGTGTTCAACTCCAGGTGCTGTCATTCTACTCCCATTTCGTCTCCTTAGTAATCACACACATCACTGCTGAGCGAGTGTTCAATCCAAAAGGGCTGTCATTTTACTCCTGTCCTCTGTACTCCTTAGTAATCACACACACTCACTGCTGAGCGAGTGTTCAATCCCAGGTGCTGTCATTCTACTCCTGTCCTCTGTACTCCTTAGTAATTAATGCAGTAAAACGGATAAAAAAGGGGACCGGGCGCTCGTCACTTTGGAGTAAATCCACGTGAATACCACCATGGAATGAAAATAAAAACACTTTATTCCAACTAAAAAAAATAAGAAAGGGGGCCTTAATGCTTTAAGTAACTGTGCATAACGCGTTTCGTGCCCACGGCACTTCCTCAGATGCAAAAAGTGTTACATAGTATGAGCAAGTTGACAAGAGGTTTATATATTGAGTAACCACAACTGTGGTAGGTGGAAGGAATAAACCCATCACCATTCTTATGATAAAACAATCAAAAGGACAATAGAAAATTTTAAAATTGGGGTATAAAGCTAAAAGAAGATCTCATTGGTAGAAGCAAAGGCGGGAGATTTAAATCAACCAATAGAGGGATGAGACACTTTATCCCGTATTGTCCTGTGGGTAAGAAATGACCAATCACAGGGGGTGTACAAACTACTGCTCTAATTGGTTAGTCCAACGGAGGGAAAATTTGAATTAGCCAATGGTAAGGCTCTCTAGATGTGTTAAGATTTTGAAAAAAGAGCGCTTGGGCTGTGATGTAGTGTGCGGAGCGCTCTGAGAAAAGAGCGCATATGTCGACACGAAATACCGGAGGAGCGCAGACGCCGACAAGGCATGTTGCCGGTAATACGTGACCACTGTTTTGTGGTCTTTCCCAAGAATAGGAAGTGTGGTTGATTATAACAATAAACCGTTGAATGTGTTGATAGTGAAGGAGAAAAAAAAAAAAAAAAAAAAAGAGCAATGTAAAGTTACCCCCTTTTTTTTGGGACACTTTTTACACAGAAAAGGTGACAAAACGACCCAATAAAGGGGTTTGGGGGACAAAAAGTAAAAACCCAAAGACTAAAGGTGTGTTGAAAAAAAATATGATTGGTGAAGGGCCCTATGTGAAAGGCCATAAAACTAGTAGAATGCAAGGCCGACAGTGGAAAAACTGCCAGATACTCTTAGTTTGTAAAAATACGTATAGTATAATGCTGAACTTTTCGAAGTGTGCAGCTAAGGCATGAATGGCTGCCACATGGGCTGCTGCTTGTGTTATTATGGGCGTTTTTATTTTAATTTTGGGCCCCTTTAAACAAACTGGGGGGAAAAATGTTTTGTGTTAGGGGTTGTTAAATATAGATTGGGGTTTTGGGAGGTTTTTTGAAAAAAAGGGTCTTTTTTTTAAATTTTGTGCCAGTTTTGCTTTGTGTTTTTTTTTTCGTGCCGTGCTTTTTCTGTATTTGGGGGACCATGAGAATTTCCCTTCTCTTGCATTTTTACTCTGTTTTTTGTGCACCCTTTACATAGCGCTCCTTCACCAATCATTTTTGTTTCAACACACCTTTTTGTCATTGGTTTTTTTTTGTATCCCAACCCTTATTGGTCGTTCTGTTTCCCTTTTTTGTATTACTGTCCAAAATCCCTTAAAAATTATATTGTCTTTTTTTTTTTTTCCTTACTATAAAAAATTCAACGGTTTTTTGTTTATTCAGCCCCACTTTATTTTTGGGAAAAGACCCCAACAATGTCACGGAATACCGGCATTGCTTGTCGGGGTCTGCGCTCCTCCCGGGATTTGGTCGCAATGGCCCCCTTTTTCTCAGAGCGCTCCGCACCTAATCACAGCCCAAGCGCTTTTTTTTCAAAATTTAACACTTTAGAGAGCCTTACCTTTGGAAAATTAAAATTTTCCCTCTTTGGGAAAACCAATTAGAGCGAGTTTGTACACCCCCTGTATTGGTCATTTCTTCCCCACGGGCAATGGGGAAAAAGTGTCTCACCCCTCTAGGGGTTGTTTTTAAATCCCCCGCCTTTGTTTACCAAGAGTCTTCTTTTAGCTTTATACCCCAATTTTAAAATTTTCTATTGATCTTTTGATTGTTTTATCATAAGAATGGTGATAGGTTTATTCCTTCCACCTACCACAGTTGTGGTTACTCAATATATAAACCTCTTGTCAGCTTGCTCATACTATGTAACACTTTTTGCATCTGAGGAAGTGCTGTGGGCACGAAACGCGTCATGCACAGTTACTTAAAGCATTAAGGCCGCCTTCTTATTGTTTTAGTTGGAACAAAGTGTTTTTATTTTCATTCCATGGTGGTATTCACGTGGATTTACTCCAAAGTGACGAGCGCCCGGTCCCCTTTTTTTATCAGTTTTACTGCAATACCATTCTGATGTCCTTCCAGCATTAGAGACCAGGACGACGAGGCTGCTGTCCCCGGGGCTTTTGACGATAAAGCCAAACAGGTTTTTATGAGTGTTGTGCCTCTATACTAGATCGCACAACACCATCAGGTGAGCACCTTAATTATTTGTTTTTTTACTATATATCAGACGTACTTTCACATAGAGCGCCATCTCCTTTTTTCTTTTTATTCTACCTTAGTACTTAATGAGATACTGCAAATAAATAAAAAAAGAAATCTCAATCAGGAATGTGCACTGAGACAAAAAAAAAAAAAGTTGTTGGTTCCTGCAGGGATTTGAACCTAAGACCCCCAACCCCCATGCTGAAAGGCAGAAGTGCTAGCTACTCAGCTACATTGTAGCTGCATACAGCTCTTACATAAACAGACCTTTGTTTGACTAAAGTGAGCACCCTGTGGAGAGAGCCATGGTGATGTGAAGCCTGTTGGGTCACATGATATGCAATTCAAACAATTCATGCACGCCCCCTTTTGAACACACTGGAAGCTGAAGCAGAAAAAACCTGGCATGATTAAATACAACCCCGCTTTGCAATTTGTGAGGGAAATGGCCAGGGCCTGATGATATTATCATAAGGTCTGTTTGTAGCTGTCATAAGAATTGTATGTATGTAGAGTATTATGTGTATTCTGTATTTTTATTCAACCATTTCTGGTTAAGGTAGCTTAAGACCTCCACCCCTCTTTTACAAATGGAATTTGTAGCCTGTGACTCTGGAACATCACACAAGTCCTTTAGACAATTCTATTACCCCGCTTGTTTGTATAACTCGGTCTGCATCTGCCGAACTTCCATATTATTGCGTTTTATGGTCAATTTTGTATATACCAGTGTCATCAATACTTGATAGAAGGCCAAAACCGTATCAGCCCAGATGTGCCCTATGACATGTCCACCGCCATAAAAGACTAGCCACAAAAAGTTCATAGTTCATTGAGCTGTCAACCCTGAAGCACAGCCCGTGAATGCCATCTAGTGGAGACAGTGAGCAACAGTCCTCATTAAGCATCAAGGGTCCGCCCACCTCATTAAATCTCCAGCCAGTGAAGTGCAGCATAGTTATCAGGGTGGTGGAGGAACCTGAGATAGTGAGTTGGGGCCTATAAAACACATTGCAGGCTCACATCTTTTGTACATAGTTAGGGTTCAATTCTGGATTGAGCTGTGTTCCATCTTTCTTCCATACCCCTGGATCAGAAGGCTGAGCACTGTAAGTTTAAGGACTTTCTAAGTTTCTCCCTTTGATTTTATAACTCTTTGCTATGTATGTCATATTCATTGTTATTGTATATTTTTTATGTAAGCGCTGTACCTCGTTTAGTATTAAAATATTACAAATGAATACGTTAGTTCTTGTTGCTGTAAGAATCCATTACCTTGAAGAAGTGTTTTTAACCCTCTAGCTGCTGGAGAGCAGTGAGGTAACCCTCTAAGTGTTTTTAAGTATATTTTGGATCAGAGTCCTTCCCCTTTGATTTCCTTTTCTTTGAATTATTGAGGAAGGTGTGGCAGCGGATATTTTTGATGTGCTGGAACTGTCTTGGGGTGCGATTTATGCTTGATTTGCCACCTGAGTGAGAGGTGAGTGCAACGCGGAAACAAATCAACTCCATTACAGTGGCCCCCAGTCACGTGCTGGTGAGTGTGTACGTGAAACAATTGTACAAAGAAATAAAAAAAATAAGTTACACATATTTGATATCGTAGCGTCCATAAAAGTCCAGTCTATTTAAATATAACATTATTCATCCCGTACTCTGATCACTGTGTTAGGAAAACAATTCCTAAAGCCAAATTTGCATTTTACATTCCCAAAACATTGGAATAAAAAGTGATAAAGAATTTGTCTGTATCCCAATAACAACTACACTTCAGCCAGCAAAAACTGCCCCCTCACTCAGGTCCACAGGGGGAAAAACAAAAAAAGTTATTGGTTGCAAATTTGGTCTCACCAGAAACATACCAACCTGCAGAATACAGGTAACACATCAGTATACCTGTTTTTGGCTGCTTGCAGTCTGTGCTTACTCCCCTCTGAGCTGTGGAAAATGAAAGTGAAACTAGCACCTCTCTCAGCCCTATGTAAAGGATCCGGGCAATTACTGAGTCTGTAGCTGCTAGATTCACTCTCCCTGCCCATATAACACAGCCTTATTCACTGCTCCCCCATATAACACAGCCTTATACAGTCTGCTCCTCTCTGATAAAAGAGAGGGGGGGAAGGCAGTGTGCATTTTTCACATTTGTTTCATCAGTTCAAACTGTATGTATAACTGCTTACACCAATGCAAGTGTTCTGGTTACAAGGAGCTTGTGCTGCCTGGAAGGGAGTTGACAGCTCTGCAGATATGAGAACCATAGCAGGAGATCTGCAGAGCTGTGACATCCTCTCCCTCCCACTGCCCACACAGAATGATGATGTCACAACTCTTCAGTGAGGGGAGACCTGCCTACTGAGAGGATAGACCCGCCCCATAGGAGTAAAGACCCCTGGATTCGAAGCTGTAAGAGAGATCAACAGCTCAAGTCTGCGAAAGCCAGTGATGAGAAAACCCCTTTAAACTACAGGCTGGAAAGAGTGAATGCAGCCAGATCGTTCTCTGCTCAGGTCACCCCCACTACAGGGGAGTGTTCCTGAGCTGAACCTGGCTTTAAAACACACCCAGTGAGTGGTAACAAAATGTTTATTGAGACCAATGAATGTCAGGTGGTTTGCAGGTGGTAGGGGATAATATAATACAGTTGTGAGCCCTGTAACAAATAAAAAGAGAGAACCCCTTTTAACATAAAGCCTAATGTATCACGGAAAAAAGGCGAAAAATTAGTACGAAAAAACCCTCATGTACTAAGGAAAATGGAAGGTAGAAGGGAACGGCCCGGTCAGGAACAGGTTAAGCAACGACTTCTCAGTCAATGCTCTAACATAAGGCGTCTGACTGGATTTACAATAACGCCACCGAGTCACTTCAGGAGGAGACAGTGATTCATGACTGAGGAGCAGGAGACGAAATCCAGGAGGATGAAGACCATATGATGTGCACAGCCGTAAATCACCGGAAACCTCACAAGGAAGATTAACGCAGAACAGAAAGCTTCCCACAAGTCAGCGGGACACAAAGGAAAATAAACCCAGGATGAATTGCTGCCATAGAGGCCTAAACAAATATCTATAAATACCCATGAGCCGCTTCCTGCCCAGCACTTTATATATAACATGTGAACAAACCCATTTAAAGGGTAACTCCACCCGCACTTCATCTTAACACTAATGGAACATCAATCATCCCGGAGCAGCACAATAATGCCAGTTTTACAATATAATATGCTGAACAGCATTATATTAGCTCTGAAAGTATCTCCCATCATGCATTAGGAGCTATCTCATAGCCTCTGTGCAGTGGGAGGAGCTTCCCCTGTGCTCACTGTCACCCTCTGCTGAGTATTGCAGTCTATATGATCTGCATGTGCAAATCTGAACAAATATTGTACTAATGGGTAATATTTAAATCTAATTAATTTCATGTCTATACACAGTCGAGTCACATTATTATGACCATATCATATCCAGAGTAACCACAGAGTAGCCCCACGGGCAGCAGCTAAACGGAATGAGAGTGACTCAATAAGAAGCAGCACTGATTGTTTCCACGCATGGTCAGTCAGTGGTATGTGAACAAAGAGGTTCTGCAGCAGCTGCAATATATCACACAGTATCATACATACCACCGCTGCTGCAGAACTGATGGTCTCCTATTATGTTCAACCAGTAGTATGTGAATAAAGAGGTTCTGCAGCAGCTGCAATATGTCACGCGGTATCATACATACCGCAGCTGCAGAACTGATGCTTTCCACTTTTATTTGTTCACATACTACTTTCTGACAATGAGTGGAAACCATCAGTTCTGCAGCCGTGGTATGTACTATGCTGCTGCTGCAGAACCTCTTTACTCACATTCTACTGGCTGAATACAATAGGAAACAATCAGTCCTGCAGCAGCTGTGGTATGTATTATGTAGCGCATTATATTGCAGCTGCTGCAGAACCTCTTTTTTCACATACCACTGGCTGACCAGTTCTACAGCAGCTACAATATAGTAGCATTTGAATAAAGAGGTTCTGAAGCAGTTGAGGCTATGTCCTGTATTGGGCCCAGGCTAGATCACCTATATAGAAGTTAACAGTTTGTGTAATTTGCACTGCAGCTGCTGCAGAACCTCTCTGAGCAGAAAACCAAGAGCTTGATAGAGGACGCCCCTACTTCCTCTGTGGTAAGAGGTTCTGCAGCAGCTGGGGTCTGTAGCTCTGGCTGTCTTCCACTCACCTGTGGTCACAGGGCATGGGTGTCCTCCAGCCCAGTCCCCATACATGGGGGGCCCTCATCTGTCTGACCGGCTCCACCACCCTGCTGTTCTCACACAAGAAGTTTCTCTAACTTTTCTGGCCAATCAGAAACTTTTAGACTGTACCAACACCACTAAGAAAATAGGGAAGTTCTCCTAGGAGTAGTCAGTTAGAAAAGTCCCCTGATCATGGGAATTCTCTTTGTAATGCGTTGGATGGTGGGCAGACCGGTCTGTGAGAGGCACAGTATGGAAGGAGAGGGGGAGAGGATTCTGGGGACGAGGACGGAGCCAAACAAAGGAGCCACCCCCCTCCTGTACATCTCCATGTGCTGCCAGGACAGTGTGCTCAGTGCTGTACTGCACCTGACATATACACTGACAGCCATGTCCTCCATTCACACAGGCCGGATATGCCAGTGTGTGGAGAGACGTCCCCTCCGGACAGCCCCATGTAACCCCTCAGGCTGGGTGCACACGGCGTGGAGAGGGGAAGGAAAAATCCACCTGTAACTTCACTCCTTCAGGACGCAGATATTTTCAGATTTATTTTTTTCCTATGCGTCTTCCAAGAACCATAACATTTACATTTTTCCATCTACACAGACGTATGAGGGCTTGTTTTTTGCGGGACAAGATGCATCTTTCAGCGGTACCATGTAATGTACTAGGGAAGCAAAAGAAAGAAACCTTTCAAAATCATATTTGCCTGTCCGTTGTGCCAGAATGTATGAAGCTGTCCCTCTGCAGGTCATACATACAGGACAGTATTGAGAAAATAACACATGTCTGGCTCAGGCACCACCTTTACCCTGGTCTGGCTGTTCTTCTGCACGTCATACATACAGGGCACTGTAGAGCCAATTCCACAAGTCTGTCTCAGGCACCACCTTTGCCCTGGTCTGACTGTTCTTCTGCAGGTCATACATACAGGCGCAGTGTAGAGCCAATACCACAAGTCTGGCTCAGGCACCACCTTTACCCTGATCTGGCTGTTCTTCTGCAGGTCATACATAGAGGCGCAGTGTAGAGCCAATACCAAAAGTCTGGCTCAGGCACCACCTTTACCCTGGTCTGTTCTTTGGGCATACATACGGGCAGTGTAACCCCAAAACCACAGTCTGGCCAGGCACCACCTTTACCTTTGTCTGGTTTTTTTGCAGGTCTACATACAGGGGTGTGGCCCAATCCAAAATTTGGCCCCGGCACCACCTTTTACCCTGGTCTTTTCTTCTGAGGTCATACATACAGGGCAAAGTGTAGAGCCAATACTAAAAGTCTGGCTCAGGCACCACCTTTCCCCGGGTTGGTGTTCTTCTGCAGGTCCCCACATACAGGGCAGGTGAGCCAAACCACAAGTCGGCTCAGCCCCACCTTTCCCCGGGTCTGGCTGTTTTCTACAGGTCATACTTTCGGACAGTATAAGAAATCCCAAATCTGGCTAGGACCACCTTTACCCTGGTTGGCTGTTTTTGCAGGTATACATACGGGGCAGGTGAGCCAAAATACCCAAGTCGGCTCGGGCCCCACCTTTACCCTGGTCTGGCTTTCTTCTGAAGGTAACATACGGGCAGTGTAGAGCCAATACCAAAGTCTGGCTCAGGAAACCCCCTTTTTTCCCTGGTCTGTTCTTTCAGGCATAATACGGGGAGTGTAGAGAATCCCACAAGTCTGGTCAGGGGCCCCCTTTCCCTGGTCTGTTCTTCTGCAGGTCATAATACTGAAACGGCTGGGTAGTGGATCCTTGGACCCCCCCACAAGCGATGGTATTTTTAAGCCACCCAGGGAACGGAACCCAAGTCCCCCGGTTTTTCACCAACCCCCCGAAAGCAGGTTTGGACGTGCTGCCGTGGGCTACCAGGTCGTTACCTTGACGTGACTTGTTCGATGGCGGCCCAGGGGCAGCGTGGTACGAAATCGTAGTCCCAAAAATCGTAGTATGGGCAGGCAGTAAGATCAGGGCAGGGGCGGGAATGGTTGGAGTCGAAAAGTAGCAAGGGTCTGGTACCGGTATGGCGGAATTACTTTAGGAACGCTTTCTCTAGGGGAAGGGGAACAAAAATCCAGCTGGAGTGACGGGATCCAAAAACCCCTTTAGAGACGCGCCCGGGCCAATTACCAAATTTTGGCGACCCGTCCCCCTTTAAATTTCCATGGGGCGAGCGCGGGCCCGCTAGGGGGCGCGCTGGCTTCCCCGGCCGGCAGGGGGCGAAGACCGGCGGGAGCAAGGGCCGGGGAGTGGGGGGCGGGTGCGAAAACCCGGCCGCAGCGCGGCCCCGGCGCCACCCGTCCCCGCCGGGACCCCCATGGGGAACGCGGGTTGCGACCGCGTTTTTGTGGGCCCCCATCGCGGGATCCCGTTACGTACCCCCCCCCCTTTTGCCTCCCCCCCTTTTTGGGCTGAGAAAAAACTGAGGATGGAACCGGGTTTGGATTTAATTCTGGCTCCCAGGATCTCTCCTCGGGTCCCAAGCCCCTCCAATACGAGGAAAAAAATTTTTTCCTCTACCGTCTTTTTTAGCCAAAATTTCCTTTTCTTTCGAAAAATGTCAGCGGATTGGTATGGGGAAGGCGTCACCCTTTCTTGAAGGGGGAACCGGTTCAGAACCCGGGCTTAAAGGGGGGATCATGGAAAGGTTTTTGGATCCGGAGAGATGAAGGCAAAAGGGTTGTATGTCACCGGGTTTTTTAAAATGTAAAGAACTTGAAGGGTCCCAGGAAGCGAAGGGCCCAATTTAAGACTGGGGCCTTCAGGCGCCATACCTCGGGAGAGCCCAAAATTGGTCCCCCAAAGGGGAAACGTCGGGGCGGGCTTTCCCTTTTGTCAGCCTGAGTCTTATGCGGGCAGAGGCCCAAAGTAGGAAACGCGGTCTCTTGCCAGATGGCCTTGATCCCCCGAACTTGGTCTTTGACAGGGGGGCAATCCGAATCAGAGGGGGGGGGAGGGGGGGCGGGTGGCGGCCCATGATACAAAGAATGGGGAGAGCGGCTGCATAAAAGGGTCACTGGTTATAAAAAAATTGGCCCAAGGGAGGCGCGGCCCGTTTCCTGACGTGGGTACAAAGTGACACAGGTATTCCCCGGAATTGGTTCACCCCTCCCCACCTGCCCATTGGACTGGGGGGAAAGGGCCCGAGAAAAGTAATTTTGCTTGCGAGGGGAGCAAAAAGATGCCAAAATGGGGAAACAAATTGAACACCGGGGTCGGAGAAATGGGGTGAAGGAGCCCATGTAGCTAAAAAAATATCCCCGGAAGAAAAGATAGCCAATTGTGGGGGCGAGGCGGGCCGGGAGAGGCAAAAAGTGGGACATTTTTAGAAACGGGTCCGTAACCCCCTTTAGATGCCCCAAATTCCCAGGGGAAAAACGGTGGGTTTTTGACGAATCCATAGCTATGTGCGTCCAAGGATTTCTGGCATGGGCAGTGGATGCAAGAGACCTCAGGCCTGTGGGCGGTACCTTTTTCAAGCGTGTGAAAAGGCAGGGTGAAGTCCTTTGACTTTTTGTGCAGATTTGGCCACCAGAGTGCCGCGAGACAAAGGAAGACTTCCAGTCGGGGAGGGCCCCAGCCAAGAAGGAATATCCCCCCATCCAGAATCTTCTTTCTGAGGCCAGCAGCCGTAATTTGCCCGTAGGAATGTTTTGGAGATCTCGGGAGCCACGGAAAACTAAACCTTGGGAGAAAAATGATTTTTGTGACAGGGTTCTTAAACCGACCACGTCCGAGGCAGGGAGAGGGTTTCCGCCTTGGTTTTTTCAGCGGGCCCGGGAAAATGTATCAAAGTTAAAAAAAGGAGCAAAAGAAGAACCACCGGGCTTGGCGAGGGTTTAGACGTTGGGCCGTCTGAAGAAAAAAAATTCTTGTTTCCTTTAAAGATTTTTTATTGGATGACAGCCCCCCCCGCAGCTGTCCCCACTCCTCCGGGGCAAACTTGAGGGCCCAAGATTTCCCCGGGCCCCCAATGGCATAGTTCCGCTTCCGGTGAAAAGGTTTTTGAAAAAGAACCCACTGTGGAATCTTTGCCTTTGGGGTTTTTCTGGTGAGGACCCCCCCTGCCCCCACGGAAAGGCATAAAACCCCAAGGAGAACGGCCTCGAATCCGGCCGCACCAAGACAGGGCGTGGAAAAGGGCAGTCTTTGATCAAAAACGCCTTTCAGCCTCCGGAGGCCAACATCTGGGTTCGCATTCTTCGTGAGGGCCCATAGGAGCCACCAAGATGGAGAAGTGGGGAAAAAATTGTTGGTAATAATTTGCGAAGCCCAGAAGCGCTGTTTTGCCCGAAGACCGACAGGAGGGGCCATTGTAGCACTGCAGAGATTTTGCCGGGACCATCTTTAGGCCTTTACCGAACATGTACCCGGGGAAAAGGTGGCTGGTCTGAGGGAATAAAAATTTCTCCAGCTTGGCGTACAGTCCGGTTGCTGCGCAGAGTGCAGAACCTGGCGATTTTTCCCCCGGGTGGTCTAAAAAACGGGGAGAAAATCGGATGTAAATCTGGTTAAAATTACGCAGGTGCAAGAGATCCGGAAGACATCGTTGACGAGTTCTTGGAATACCGCTTGAGCTTTACGAGCCCAAAGGGCATCACGAGTTCAAAATTTCCACCCGGGTATTAAAGCGTCTTCCATTCGTCCCCCTCCCAATTCTGATGGGTTTTGGGCCCCCAATCGCAAATCCAATTTGGAAAACACCTTAGCCCCTGAGTGGTCAAAAAGTTTGGATCATGGGGAGAGGGTACGGTTTTTAAAGTGATCTATTTAGACCCCTGTAGTTATACGGGAAGGGGGAACCACCCCTTTTTCTGACAAGAAAAAAACCCGGGGGTCTGGCTGGGGAAGAAGGACTTCGAATGAACCCTTTCTGCAAGTTCTCTTATGTAGGCCGACATGGCTGAGTCTCCGGCACGGACCGGGTAGACCCTTTGGGGGGGATTTGGCCCCGGGGAGGAGGGTAATAGGACAGTCGTAAGGCCGTGTGGTGGCACGAATGGCCTCTTTGGGGAGAATAAACCCCCAAAGCCCGGGTACCGCCGGCAGGCTGGAAAACGGCTTTAAAAAGCGGGTACGGTGAAAAGGGTAGGAAACCGGGGGGGGGGGTACCCCCCAAAAAAGGTTTCTGGTTTTTCCCGGTCCCCAACGCGGGACTTCCCCCTGTTTCCAATCGGCGGGGGGGGCGTAAACTTTTTGCACCCAGGGAAGCCCAAGGGATCGCCGAGGAAGCACGGGACAGACGGGGAACCCGATCTTCTCTTATGTAGCGCCCTACACGGAGAGTCCCCGGCCGGGTTATATACGGATGGGGTCACGAGAAAAACCTCCACTGACCCGAAGAAATAAAAGGGGGGGTTCTCCCGCCGGGCTACAGGGAGCGGTACCCGGGTTTCAATGAGGCAAGATGAAGTTCCCGGGAACCAAATCAGGAAGGCCCAACTCCGGAACGAAGGACCAGCATCAGAAGCACCTCCATGGCATCATCAAACGTGGAAAGAGGGAAAAAGCACCAGGGCCGCCTCTCCTACGGCACCCAGGTGTGAGTGTTTTTCCCCCCCCCCGCTGGGGGGCGTACGGGAAAATTCTGCAAAATGGTCCGGGGGCGCAGTAGAGACTAGCTTTTCTGTCTGTCGATTCAGCTCCTGCTCCGATAAATGGGCCGGTCCCCTTGCTGGGTTCCCCCTCAGGGCTTAAGGGGTTCAATGGGAATGCTGGAAAACCGGGGGCCAGGGGAAAACCGGCGACGGGGGGTGCAGAATCTCTTTTTCCTGATGCAGCTCTTCCTGCCTCTCTGCGAACCTTATTCGATACGGTTGCCAGATAATTAAATTCACTCAGGAGGGGGGGGGGTTCTTGCTGCCAAAGCGTCTTTTACCCTGCTGGGCAAACCCTTTTTGAAAGTGGCGCGGGGGCGGGATCTTCCACGTGAGCCCGAAGCCAGGGTACGGGCTGTAAACCCCATAGTCACCCACCCAGGGGTGCCTTGCGAAGGCTCAAGAGGGCGGTCTCAGCAAGAAGCACACCCCGGCTCCTCGAAAATGGTGGGAATTCTGGGGAAGGCGTTTTTCGCGTCACGGTGTTCCGTCCCGGAGGGTTGCCCCAAACCAGGGCCTTCCCCGGGTAGTGGGTACTACAAAGCCCCCCTTTGACCTCTCCAGGGAAAATGATCCGCCATCATTCACGTCATAGGCACTGGGGAATGAAACCCGGGAGAGTTTGGGAACCCCCGGCAAGCTGGGGTAAAGGGGAAAAGGGAAACTTGGGCCCACGGTAGCCAATGGAACGGTGGGAACGGGGCCCCGGGGCGGAGACAGAGACTGTTCTGGGATGCAAAGGGAGTGCGCATCATGGCGGAGGCCTCCCAACGCTGTGCCTTTTGCGTTTTGCTGCGACGCTGGGCAACAACATCGTAAGACCGCGATGCTTGGCAGGCACCTTGGCGGGGTCCATGGTGGATTTTAACTTAAAAGGCCCGGGTATGGATCCTCTGGACCACCGCAAACGATATCATTAAGGGCCACGCCAGGGAACGGAATCTAAGTAGCCCCGGGTTTTTACCAGAGCCCCGCCCCAAAACGGGATGGACTTGCTGCGGCGTGAGGCTACCCGGTCGTTACCCCCCGAGTACTTGCTTTCGATGGCGGCTAGGGGGAGCGTGGTATGGAATCGTACCAAAAACGTAGTGTGGGGGGGCATAAGGTCAGGGCAGGGGGCAAAGGTTCGGGGTCGGAAACGTAGCAAGAGATCTGGTACACGGTAAGGGGGCCGAGAATAAAACTTTAGGAACGCTTTCCTAAAAGGCCGGGCAACTAATCCCCAAAGGGAAGTGACTGGATCCAAAACCTTATAGAGACAGCCCGGAATTAACCAAATTTCCGGCGCATGTCCCTTTAAATTTACTTTGACGAGCGCGCGCATGCCATTCCCCGGGGCCCCCCCCCGGGGACCCAGACCAGCCCCCCCCCGGAGGCCAGGTGAGTGGATGGGATGGGGGGACCCCGGCCAGCAGGCGGCCCCCCGGCGCCCCCGCCCCCCCGGGGACCGGGCCCTGGGGAAAGCGGGGGCGACCCCCGGGGCCCGGGGGCCGGTTGCGGGGGGCAACCCCTTTAAAATACGGCGGGGTGAGCCCAAAAACCACAAGTCTGGCTCAGGGACCACCTTTACCCCGGGTTTGGGTTTCTTCACAGGTCATACATACAGGGCAGTGAGAGCAATACCACAATCTGTCTCAGACACCACCTTTTTCCCTGGTCGTTTTCTGCAGGTCTTTCATACGGGGCAGTGTAAGCCCCAAAACCACAAGTCTGGCTCAGGCACCATTTTCCCTGGTTGTTTTTCTCAGGTCATTTCATACAGGCGCAGTGGGAGAGCCAAAACCACAAGTCTGGCCGGGACCCCCTTTACCCCTGGTTTGGGTGTTCTTCTGCAAAGGGCAAACATACAGGGCAGTGTTTTGACCCAATACCCAATCTGGCCCGGACCACCTTTTTTCCCCGGTTGGCTGTTCTTTTTGCAGGTCAACATACAGGGGAGTGTGAGCCAAAATCACAAGTCGGGGTCAGGCACCACCCTTTTCCCCCGGTTTTCTTCTGTGGCATACATACAGGGCAGTGTAGAGTAATACCACAAGTCTGGTCAGGCACCACTTTACTCTGGTCTGTTCTTCTGCAGGTCATACTACAGGCAGTGTAGAGCCAATAACACAAGTCTGGTCAGGCACCTCTTTCCCCTGGTCTGGCTGTTCTTCTGCAGGTCATCATACAGGGCAGTGAAAGAGCCAATACCACAAGTTCTGGCTCAGCACCACCTTTACCCTTGTCTGGCTGTTATTCTGCAGGTCATACATACAGGGCAGTGTAGAGCCAATACCACAGTCTGGCTCAGGCACCACCTTTACCCTGGTCTGGCTGTTCTTCTGCAGGTCATACATAAAAGGGCAGTGTGAGCCAATACCATAAGTCTGGCTCAGGCACCACCTTTACACTGGTCTGGGTGTTCTTTGCGGGTTCATACATACAGGGCAGTGTAGACCCAAATACCACAAGTCTGGCTCAGGCACCACCTTTTCCCCCTGGTCTGGCTGTTCTATCTGTTCTCTAGCTAGTTTTGGCGTCAAAGAATCATAAATGTGTCTGTTTCTATGAATGTGGTGCGACGCCCCCAGAACGCCCCAAATCTTTGGCGCATTACAAAGGGACTTATCTTGCCAAAGTTTGGATTGCGTCTGTTCATACATTCTTCTTGGCTTAAAGAACAGCAGAAAACTGCCATAGCCCCGTTCATACATGTCGCCCTTAGGGCATTTAAACACCAAATTTAGTGTGCATTATAGTGGTATAGAATGCATCTAATTTATGAATCTGTTCTAATGCTGGTCAGAAATCAGATGCATTCTAGCGCTCAGGCGACACTTCTGGCTCAGGTAAACCACTTTTAACGTGCTCTACCTGTTCCAGCAGTAATGCGCCTGGATTTGCTGTACTGAAGCTATAAATGTGGAGCTTCTTACAGTTGTAGTGCGACGCGCCTCCCGATCTCAGATGCATTACAAAGTGCCGCGGGCGCCCTGTAATGTGCCTGAAACTGGCGTGCAGGCGATTGTAAACTATAGAGAATGGGCTGTGCCTGATGTCGGGCTGAAAAGACGAAAGACTTCTGCCGCAGCCCCGTTCATACATGTCTCCCTAGAGTGTGTGCGTCTTCTTAATCCCCCTTTTCCTACTTTTCTGGGTGGCATGATTCTGAAAAACCACAATTAGTTGCCTTGGGTATTTTTTTTTTTTTACAACACTCACGAGATGAGATAAATAACATGCTATATGTGTTATATGGAACTTTTACACACATGGCAGAAACAGTTTATATGGTAAACAAGAAAAGTTTTTTTTTTTTACTTTTTAGCATTTTACCTACTTATTTTTATTTGCCTTAAAGGGGTTTTGCCACGAAGTACAATTGAGGTGGGAAGCTTGCAAATGAAATAACAAACATTTTCACCATTCCTTATTATTAAAAATTCTGGACCGTTTTTGTCTTAGCTGCCCCTTTAGTGATCCATTGTTTACAGCTCGTCTCCAGAAGATACGACCAGGGCTGAGCGCTCCTCAGTCCTGGTCGCACATGCTCAGACATTACCTCTCCTCTCAGGCAGCTACTGAGTGTTCAAACCCCGGGAGCTGTCATTCTACTCCCATCCTTGTGTTCCTTAGTAATTAGTCAAACAGTACAAATAAATAAAAAAGAAACCTCAATGAGGTCTGTGCATTGATAAAGAGAAAAAAAAACAGGTTTGGTTCCTGCAGGGATTTGAACCTAGGACCCTTGTGCCTGGAGGCAAAAACTTTACCTCTCAGCTACTCACAATGTTTTACATAAATGGACCTTTCTTTGACTACAGAGAGGAAAGGCTTGGTGATGTCATCCTGCTGGGTCAAATGATATGCAATTCAAACAAATCACACACACCCCCTTCTGAGCACACAGAGCTGAAGAGCTGGATACAGGAGGTATGAAATGAGATTGTGGCAAAACCCCTTTAAGTAACAGATCCTCTTATGGATTTGAACATGTGTTTGCTTTCTTGTGTGTACTAGATATAGCAGTATATAGGATTATTGTTAATCTCCTTTTAACCCTTTCCACATTTCAAAAGCCATTACTTTTTTATTTTTCCATCTACATAGACACGGGAGGGCTTTTATTTTGCGGGACAAGATGGACTTTCTAATGCTGGTGAAATGTGCATGAAAACATACTTGCGCTATGTTTGCAGTTTTTTTTTTTTTATGCCGCATTCACTCATTGGTATAAATGATGTTCTCTGTATTCTGAAGGTTGGTCCGATTACAGTGATACCTAATATTTTGGGCTTTTATTATGTTTTAGTACTTAAAAAACAAAAACAAACATTCTTTATTTCTTTCATTTGTGCTGCAGCCCCATTTTGTGCCACCAATTACTTTTTTGTATTTCTTACTATGGACCTGAGTGAGGGGGCATTTTTTTGTGGACTGAAGTGTAGTTGTTATTGGTGGCGTTATGGGATATATACAACTTTGTGATCACTTTTTATTTAAATTTTTTGGGGACGTGAAATGAGCAAGAAACACCACAATTTTGATATTTGGAAATGTTTTCTTCTATGGTGTTCAGTGTCCAGGATAAATGATGTTATAGTTTCATAGATCAGACTTTTATGGTCACGATGATACCAATTACATACCTCCCAACTGTCCCTATTTTGGAGGGACTGTCCCTATTTTTAACCCTTGTCCCTCTGTCCCTCTTTGCTCTATAAATGTCCCTCTTTTTCATTTGTGAATAGATTTGCGTCAATTAACTGACTATCTTGCTTTAAAAAGTATCTGATGGCTTAGTACCTGTATATTACATGAACAATTTATTAATATTTCATCATTGGACACAATGCAATCCTGAGAATGTGTCCCTTTTTGGCCCGTCTAAAAAGTTGGCATGTATTGTGGGGCTG
>JAODAL010053443.1:0-25296 GCA_025379985.1 Phyllomedusa bahiana | reverse complement strand
GGCCCTGACTACCTAACCCAAAGGGGCCTGGCTCCCCTAATCAAAAGGGGGGCCCTGATACCTAACCCAAAAGGGGGACCTGATACCTAACCCTAAAGGGTGCCCTGAATACCTAGCCAAAAAGGGGGGCCAGACTGCCTAACCATAAAGGGGCCCGACTGCCTAACTAAAAGGGGGCTCCCTGATGCTGAAAAAAAAAAGGGGGGCCCTAACCTGAAAAAAAAAGGGTGGCCTTTAAGTCCCTAAAAACAAAAGGGGCCTAACTCCCTAAAACTTAAAGGGTTTTGCCACGATAATTTTGACGGGGATCCCCAAAAATGGATTTTTTCATTTTCAATATATTTTATTAAAAAAAGTAAAACCCTTTGCGAGGCTACGGGCTCCTTTTCCCTCCCCTTATTACTTCAAAGCTTCTATTAGATACGACCTGACAAGACTGCTGGCCGGGTTTGCGCAGAAAAGCTTCTTATCTGTGAACTGAGCTGCAGAACTTTCAAGGCCCGGGTAAAATATGTTGTTTTTTGAATAAGAATCCACTAGTTGTAGGTGATTACTGTAGATCCCTGTTTATCTGATACAGAGACATGAAGAAGCTTTCAAGCTGCTGTGGAGAAACTTTGTCTTTTTGTTACAGAATCCACAAGTTGTAGTTTGATTATTTGAGTGAAAAATTTTTACACGATCCCTTATGCAGCTCTTTTGTTCGGCTGTGTCTCCTCTCTTCTAGCTCCTGGCTTTTTAATTTTTTCTTAGGGAGATAAGGGACGTTTGGCAAAACCCCCTTTAAGGGACCCTAAACCCCGAACTAGCTAAAGGGGGGCCCTGACTACCTACAAACTGCTAAAAAGGGCCCCCAATACCCAAAAAACTAGCTAAAGGGGCCCTAAATACTGAAAAAATAGCTAAAGGGGGGATAATACCTGCAAAATAGCTAAAGGGTGCCCTGACTTCCTGCACATAGTAAGGGGGGCCCCTAACACCCGTATACTCCTAAAGGAGGCCCTAACTGCCTTTATGCTACCTAAAGGGGGCCCCCCAACTGCTGCATGCACCTAAAGGGGGGCCCGTCTGCAGTACCAAAGGGGGGCCCCCAACGCCTCATTTTACCTAAAGGGGCCTTATACTCTAACTGCCTGTTTATACCTAAAGGGGGACCCTAACTGCCCGATACCCAACTGTCTGTATACTACCTAAAGGGAAAACCCTAAAATGAAAGAATACCTAAGGGGGGGCCCTAACTGTCAGTAATACTTAAAGGAAACCCTAAATGCCTTAACTAAATAAAGGGGGGCCCTAACTTTGCACCTAAAAAAGGGCCCTAACTACCCACACTTTCCTAAAAGGGGCAAACACCTACCTACACCTAACTACTGGATTCCACCAAACCCAACTGACTTTTAAACTTGCTAACTGTAGCCTGCTTATTACCTGGGGGCTGGGTACCCCAAACCAACCACGGGGGCCCGGGCCTACCAATTTTTCAGCGGGTGTCTCCCTTACCTAATGGGGCCCCAAATTTACCGGGGGCCCTTTCACATTTGCCTCCCCCGGGCCTTTTAGGGTTTTGTTCTACCTACCTTGTAATAAAATTGTGAGGGCAGCACCCCATAGCTGTGGGTTTTTAACCAACCTTTTTAAGGAGATTTTTGCTTAAAAATTTTAGGGGCTTGTACCCCCTCCCACCCCCGGGGGGAATTTTGGGAAAGGGAGGTGGGAATAGGAAAAGAGGTCCCTGGAAAGTGGGGGTTTCCCTTAAGTTTATTTTTTGGTGTTTTTCCCTGAAGGGATGAGTTTTGGCCAGGGAACAAGTTATCATGGCGGGTGGAACGGTTTCGGGAAAAAAAGGGGAATCAGAACAAACCCCATGAGAAAAAGGAGAAAGGGACTCATCTTTGAAGATGTCCCCGGTTTGAGTCCCTTTGGATTTAAAGGGGGTTAATTTTATTTCCCTAACTGGTCAGTGCTGTATTCACGGCAATTTGAGGGAAACCACCCTGGTCCCCCTGAATCTTTAGTGGTCTCTATTAAGGCAGGGGTTTGTAGGGTTTAAAATCTTACCGGGTGTCTGACCCCCCTATGGGGGGTCTAATTATGGCGGTTTGGGGGTAGGTTATACCTGAGCTGGTATTGACCTCAAATGGGGTTCTCTTTTATGGCAAGGTTTTAGGTTAAAAACCTATGGGGTAGCCCTGATCTCTATGTGGTCCTCTAGGGGCGGTTTTTGTAGGAAATACCTGAGCGAATCGGACCCTTTTTGTAGTCTCTATATTTTGGGGGTTGTAGGTTATCCCTGAGCGGGTGTCTGAACCTCGGTTTTGGTCTCTGAAATGGCGGGGGTTTTTTGGGGTTTAAACACCTTAGGCTGGTTTTCCGTCCTCTTTTGGGTCCCTGAAATGGCTTTGGTTGTTATAGGTTTTTATTTGGTCTGGTTTTTGACCACAATGTGGGTTCCTTTAAGGGTGGGTGTTTTAGGTTTATATCGGCGCTATTTAGGGGCAGTACTTTTATTTCCCGGGTTTTTTTAATGTGGGGAGTTTAAATTTTAAATTTTTTGCTGGGGTTTAATTTTAAAAGGGGGGTGGGGTTTCCCGGGAAAACCAAAGGGGGAAAAAGGGTTGGGGGGGGGAAAAATTTTTATGTGGAATGGTGGGGGAGGGAATAGGATAGAGCTACTTACCATTGTCTAGGGATTTTTGCTAGACTGAAAATATGTGTGAGATAGATATGCGGACAAAAAAAAATTGTAAACCCCCTTGGTTTTGAAACACTGTATTTTTTTGGAAAAAGGGCGTTTTATGTCCAAAAAGGCCCGGGAAAAATTAAAATTTTTCCATGTACGGGTTACGGTCCCCCCCCAAAGGGGACCCAATTCCCCTTGGGGGCCCCCAGACCCCCTAGCCCGAAACTGCTTTAAAAGGTTTTAATTTTTGTTCACGGGTGCTATTTTTAAATTTAGGAAATTTTGAAACCTACCAAAAAACTTTTTGGGTTTTTAACTTTCTTAGAATGTTTTTACACAGAAATCCCGAAATTCTGTTTTTTTAATTTAAAAAATTTTTTTTTATTTTATTTCCTTTTTTTTTTTTTCCCCAACTTAGTAATTTTAATTACTTTTCATAAATGTGAATAAAATTTAAAATTTTGGGGTATTCTGACCCCGGGGCATTTAGCATTGGCCCAGCAAAACATTCTGCCCTCATCCGGGGCTTGTTCAACAGAAGCCGGGGGCCTACTCTGGGGCCCCCAGGGTTTGACAGTGCAGCCATTCGGGGGACTTTTGTTGGGTTAAACCAAAGGGTGTCCCAAATCCCTGCGGGATCGGGAAAAAAACCTTTTGGGATTGCCCCTTGCGGGTTGGGACGAACGGGCGGCATTAAAAGGGTTTTAAAAGCAGGGGGAAAGCGGAGAATTCCCCTGCCCCCAGGTTTGCGGGAGCTGCCGGGGAAACCCGGGGGCCTGTGTGGGCGCCACAAACCCGGTTTTGGACTGCAGTAAACGCCAAAAGATTTTCACTGCGGGAAAAAAGACCGGGAAACGCCCGCCCCCAAAATAGGGGTGGGGCGGGGTTGGGTAAGGATTTAAAGCCACTTTTTTGGAAAAAAAAAAAGGGTTTTTAATTTTTTTCCCAAAATTTTGGGGAAAAATTTTCTTTTTAAACAAATTTTAAACCCTTTTTACCAAAAAAGTGACAGTTTTGCCCTTTCCTGACAGGGCCCCTTTTTCCCTACATT
Source organism: Phyllomedusa bahiana (assembly GCA_025379985.1). Classification (NCBI taxonomy): domain Eukaryota; kingdom Metazoa; phylum Chordata; class Amphibia; order Anura; family Hylidae; genus Phyllomedusa; species Phyllomedusa bahiana. The sequence continues at coordinate 21,565 of JAODAL010053443.1, read as the reverse complement.
TGAATTTATGAATACATTTTTGAAAACTTTTCCCTTATCCAGGGGTGATTTAGAGACTTTTTTTAACAAAAACATATTTTTAATTTTAAAGGGTAAAGTAAAAAATTTTTTGACCCCTTATAATTCTTTTTTTATTAGTGAAAAATATCAAAAATGTCATAAAACAATGGGGAACAATTTCCCTTTTTTCAAAGTTCAAAAGTTTCTGCTTTTGTAAAAAAAATTTTACTTATAGCCACCCCAAAATATTTTAACAGATCCCCACTATGGCTACTTTATGTTTGGCAAAAATTTTTTAAAAATGTCTTTCTATTTTTTTAAATTGAAATTCAGGGGGGGTTTATAAATTTAGCACTTTTAAAAAGGGACCAGCCAGTTCTAAACTTTGTTTTTAAAGGCCTGTTAGACACCCCCATAAATTACTGCATCTAAGAACCTGCACCCCTTAGGCCGTGATCAAAAAACGGCTTTTTTCCCGCCGGATTTTTTGACCCAAATTTAGAGCCCCCAAAAAAATCCGCCTTTGGAAAAAAGGGGGGGGAAAGGGGGGGTGGGGCCGGGAGCAGGGCGGGGGCGCCCTCCCCGGGGCCCCATGTCTTGAATTATCCACGGGGTTTTTGCCCCTTTTAAATAATGTGCAGGGTTCCCCCCCCTTTTATCTCCCCGCCGGGGGGGGTTTTCGCCGGGGGGGAAAGGAAAGCGGGGAAATTCCCTTTTCCCTTATAAAGGAGAAATGGATTCCCAAAATAATGACAGGGACGGGTTGGCGGAACGGGAAGCGCCATCCGGCGCGGGGGTACGGCGCCAAAACCGCCCCCAAAAAATAAGCCTTTTGAAAGACCTTTAAAATTTTTTTAAAACACCATTTAGGAATTTTTATTAACCTTCAGGCATTTAAAGAGGTTGTATCACTACATTGTTTAAATTTCAATTTTCACCCTTTAATTTGGGTTTTGAATTCAGTTTTTTGGCGGGCTTTTTGGGGGGCCCTGCATGAGGGTGTAAAGGGTCACCAAGTGTCGAAAATGTTAAAATTCTGGGCGCTAATAGACCAGTTTAAAATGGGTTTTTAAAAGGTATTTAAAAAGGAAGGGCCCAAAAATGCTTTAAGCTGTTTTTTCTGCGCCCCATGCAGTTTCATTAAATACGGCGCGGTCTAGTGCCAATTAGGGATAAAACTCGGGGTTTCAGGCTGTTTTTAACGTTCTGCGCCAAATTTTTTGGCAAAAAAAGGAAAATTTTTATATGTATATACTTCAATGAATGTCGTGGGACACCCCCCAAAATTTTTTACCCCAAAATTTTGGCGCGCAAAAAATGTCTTTGGCGCAAAATACCGGGGAAACTTTTTGGCCCCAAAAATTTTTGGAGTATGCCTGTTCATAAATTTCTAGAAAAAGGTCAAACTACAGCTTTTTTGGGGAAACAAAATTTTCTGGAGGGGCCCCCTTTTCATACATGGGGGCACCAGGTCTTATTATACAATCAGCGCTAAGGAAGTTTAAAAAGGGTCTTTTTTTTTATAAGGGGACCTGAGGAGTGAGGGCACCCTATGCAAGAGGGGGATATCTAGAAAAGGGGGAAACATTTTTAAAAGGGGAAAACATATTGCAAAGTAAACTTTTTTTGAAAGATCTTTAACTTTAAAAAGAAAATCCTTTTTGTGAGACAACCAAATTTTAAATGGGATTTAAACCCAAAGGGAGGTAAATTTTAATTTGGGAATTTTAAATTTTTAAAACCATTTAGAAAACAAAACCCCGTATTGTTCCCAGGAAAATGCAACTCAGAAGTTTGTTTTTAGGGGATATCCCCCCATATACCCCCAAAGGCTATTTGAACTTCACCAAAAGCCTAAGAATGGGGAACCTTTTGGATTTTGGGGTCTCATTTTCATTGGGTTTTTTTAACATTATCTTTCCTTTTGGGGTGCCAAGGGGACAGAGGGGCTCCCCCTTCTGTCTTTCTCTTAATTTACGTGGCGCAATTAAACCGTGACATTTATTGGGTTTTTTTGGCCACAACGGGAGTAAACTCGGTCATGGCCAAAGGGGACGGGCGGGGTTTCCATACACAGATTGTGCTTGTGAACCCACGGGGTACCCGGGGACTTTACCCATACAAACAAATTCTAAAATTGGATATTTCTTTTTTTTTATTGGTCGGGTTTAAAAAAAAAATTCACAAAAATGCAGTTTCATAGTTTTTTCAGAGGGTTATTGCAGTGCTAGTGTCAGATACCCGGTTTCACTTAGATTTTGGGGGGTTTCCTATTAACAATTAAATTTTACGGGTTTTGCTCATATGGTCAAATTTTCAGCAATTTTTAATGCCGGGAAAAATGATGGCCCCAACATTGCCCAAGCGGGCAAAAATATTTTATTCTTAAACAAACCCCTTAAAAAGTTTTTTTGGTAAAAAAAAAACCCCCCCAAAAAAACCCCCCCCAAAAAAAAACCCCCCCCCCCCGCAAAAACCCAAAACCCCCCCCCCCCCTTAAAAAAATTAAAAAATAAGAAAAAGGAAAAACAAAAATAGTAAAAAAAGGTTTCAAAACTCCCAATTTTTTAAAAGAGGGGTCGGGTTTTTAAATTAACAGGGACGTTTTCCTTTTTGGAAAATAAGGAAACAAAAAGGGAAAAATTTCTGGGGGCCAAGATAAGTTCGGGAAAAAAGTTTTCCATGCTTTGTTTTATTTTTAAAATCATGTTTGTGATCCGTTTTCCCCCCCATAAAAGTAAAAACCGGGGATCTCTTTGAAGTTCTAAAAATATTAAATAGAACGGGTGATTTTATTAAAAAGCCCTTTTTAAAGCCCCACTTATTTTTTTTTTTCCCTTAAAAGGGAAACCCCCCCAAAATTAGGTTTTTTGCCCCCCTTGCTGAGGGGAAAGCCCCACTAGGTTCAGACCTGCTTTCCCGGCATGTGCCCCTTATTCTGTAAGTTTCACCCCATTTTTTAGGCATTTCCCCTAAAAATCTTTTTCATTGAGAAAGGTGTTAGCCCCCCCAAACCAAAGGTTTAACCCACCCTTGACATTTAAATTCACATGTTTTTTCCAAACCCAAAGTTTTTGGGTTTTATCAATTGAGGGGGGCCCAGGGTTACCTCAGATGGGGGGGGGTTTAAAAAAAAATAATTTCTTTTTGTTTGACTCTTTGAATGACTAAAAAATTTGCGGGGTTTGGCATTAAAATACACAAAAAAACTACAGCTTTCTTACTTTTTTAAGGGGCCCAAAAGCACGGGGAAACAGCATGTCTGACATGGGCTTGTTCTGCCCCAGCAAGGGAGGGGAAATAAACTTTTTGTGCCCAGGTTCTCTTTAAGTTCATTAGAAATTGTTTTTAGGTGCGTTTTAATACTGGGTAATCTTGTTTACCTGGCTGTGAACACAGAAAAACTGGTGAAAAAAAGGCCCCTTTTGGGGTACATAAATTACGGGTTTTGAACTGACGGGAAAAAGTCTGGTTCTCAAACATTTGAGGGCTAAACCCACTGGGGGAAAACGGGGGGGATTTTTCCAGAAGGGTAATCCTCTTTGGGTCTACAAGCTTTTTTGACTTTGTTATTAACTGTGTGGAACCTCGTAAAGAAAAATTAACCATCTGAAAAAAATTAATTGGTGGAGAGGTAGCCAACGGAGAAAACAATATTTGTCTTTTGGGCCCAAAAGGGGCCTACGGGTGTACGCTTTGGGAAGGGCGGCGTAAAGTCATCCCAACCCCTTTCCCCTCACTGTTTTCTTTTTAGGCCAAAAAATTAAGGCAGGATGCGGGGAAGCAGAATCCGCAAGGCGCTTGGGGCCCGGACACCTTCCATCCCAAATAAAACGGCTCCTGGGGGCCAGCGGTCGGAAAGGAAAAACTTTGGAGGGGGTGAAAAATCTTTTTTATTTTTTTCAATCGGTTTTTTTCGGCCAAAAACCTACCGTGGAAATTATCCCAAAATACAGTATATGGAGTCTATACTCCCTTTTTTCGGGGATTTATATACCCAATTACTAGGGACATATATACCTACCTACTGAGGGGCTTCTATTCCTACCTACTATCTGGGGATTTTTATAAATTTTAAACCTAACTAAGGGGCAAATTGCCAAAAATCCCTAAAAAAAGGGGGGGAACTATTTTCTAACCACCAACTTACTGGTTGGCCTATTTACCCACCTGCCTAATGGAAAAGGAAAATTTTTATTTTTCTATATGACGCCCTTTTTTCCCACCAAATTTGGGGGGAAAAAGGGGGTGTAAGCTTTTTAAAACGAATTTACAATTCGGGCCGGCAGGGGGTCGGAGAGGAGGGGAAGTTTGCGGGGAACCCCGGGCGACGGGTTCAAAAGGAATTAAAAACTCCATTTGCCGGCTTTCCGCCAGAAAACACTGAAACTCCATCTCCGGGCCGGCCCAAGATAGCTAAATGCAGGGTGGGGGTGGCCCCTCAGTGTAGACTTTGGGGCTCAGTGCAGCCTTTCGGGAAAGCTGCAAAAGCACCCAGGGGATGGAGCCGGCTTCATAATGTTTCCTTAAACTTTTGATGCCCCAATTTTTATGAGGAGCGGTGAAACCCCAAAACCCCGGGCCCCCGGGGAAAACCCATTTTTGCCAAGGGCGCTGGAAGGCTCTTGGAAAGGCTTCCGCACCTGCCATGTATGTTCTTTTAAAAGGGTTTTTAATTTACTGTAGGTTAAATGAATAAAAAATCCTTTTTCCCAAGAAAATAAAATTAATTTACGCGTATATAAACAAGAAAAAAAATTTTCCTCAAAAGGTTTTAAAAATCCCCTAGGGGGGGTTTTAAAGTATTAAAGTAAAAAAATTTAAAAAATTTAACTAAGGGCAAAAATGTCCCATTAGGGCTACACTTTTATTGGTGAAATTTTGCCCCCAAAAAAAACTTTTTTGATGTTTGTTTTCTCTATTAAAGGGAAATGCCCGTACACCAAAAATTTTAGGAACTTTTGCCCACTTTTTGAAAGCGAAAAAAATTAGGGGGCATCAAAATATGCTAGAAAATGAAAATGCAATGCGCCTTTTTTTTTTTTTTGGTATATCCAAAATTAGGAAAATTTTTAAAATAGGGCTATAAAAGGGGTTTATACCACACGCCAGATTTTTGACGGGTTTTTTATTTACTCAGGGCATTAAACACTCTTTTAAATTTTGCCTTAAAACTAGCGGGGGAAGCGCCTCTTTTCGACATGTCGCCCTAAAAATTTTTAAATCCCCTCCCTTTTCCCATTTTTAAAAATATAAAAAAATAAAAAAAGTCCCCAAAAAAATTGGGTTTAGCCCACATCTTTAAAAACCCCAGTTTTTTAAATTTAATAAACCCTTTAATCCGGATGCTGTACAACATGGGAAGGGAAAAAAAAAACCCAAAACGGGAAAAAAAATTTTTGTTTTTTTTGGTCTTTTAATATAAAAAAAAAAAAAATTGGGCAAAAAAAAAAAATAAAAAGGGGGCATGTTTCCCAAAAAATGCGGTTCACCCCACCCCTTTTTTATTCCTTTTTTTTCCCCCTAAAAACCCTAGGTGAATCTTATATCCCATAATCCTTATGGGCCCTGAAAAACACAAATACATCCCCTTATGGGGGGGCCCTTTTTTACAGTTAAAACCCAAAATAAATTTTTAAATAAACATATAAAAAAAAGAAAAAGGCTTTTTTTTCCCCGCTTTTTGACAGTAAATAAAGGAAAAAACCCCTTACCCCATTTTGGCCAATTTGGGGATTACCAAAAAAAATTTTTTTTTTCCAAATCCCAAAGAATAATCACAGGAGAGAATAATTTTAAAAAAAAAAATTTTTTTAAAAATTTTTTTGAAAAAGTAAAAAAAAGTTTATTTTTACTTTTTTATTAGAAATTTGGTACTTTGCCCTTTAAATTTGAATTTTGCTTGGACATCAAACATTTTGGATACCCTTTCCAAAAAATTTTCTAAACAATAGTTGGTAAAAAATTTTTGGGCCCCCTTACTCCTTAAAAACAGAAAAGTGTAACTGACCCCCATGTTTGAAGGTGCCCTCGTTGCCCGTCCCTCCCTTTTTCGGGCTTTCCCCATAAATTTTCAATAGGATTGGGGATCAGACCCTTGGGGGGGGCCCAAACTCCAAAACATTAAAATTTGGGTTTTTTCCTTAAGCTACTTTCGTAACGGGTTTTAGTTTTATTGCTTTGGGCCATCTTCCATTTGGGAAAGACCCTTTTCGGGCCCCCAAACTTTTAAACTTCCTGGCTGATGTCTTGAGAGGTTTTGCTTCAGTTTTTGCCACTTTAATCTTTTTTCCTCTTATCCCCTCTTTTTTTTGTAAGGGCCCCCAAGTCCCCCCCTTGAAGCAAAACAACCTAAAAACATGTTAAGCCACCCCCTTTTTTCCCCAAAAATGGGAGGTGTTTTGGGGCTTCCAAGCTTCCCCTTTTTTCCTCCAAACGTAAAAAATGGTCTTTTATGGCCAAACATTTTTCAATTTAGTTTCAGCAACCAAAAGGCCCATCTTTCCCAAAAAAATTTAGGTCTTTTTTCCCGGGGGTGCATTTTGCAAAAAAAAAAATTTGGGCTTTATATGTTTCTTTTGGATTTAAGGGGCTTTTTCCCTGGCAGATTTGGGTTTTTTCAACCCCTTTTTGAAACAGTACTCGTTTTTTTGGGGTTAAGGGAAAAATTCTTACCAGTTTCCCCGTCAGCTTTCCCCCCAAAAGGTTTTTTACTTTTGGGTTGATATGCAATTTGGGAAACCAAAGGGCACGTTAAATTCCTGGGGAAAAGGGAACCCCGGGTTCCTCCTTGGCCCGGTTTGATGGTTTGAAAAAATCCCTTTTTTGGGGTTTGTATTTATTTAATTGGGTTTGTCCAGATGAACGGGGGCCCCTTTTCAGCTATAGGGGAAAAAATTTGCACCCAAATGTTTAAAAATTCGGGACTTGGGGAAAAGGCCCAAACAATTCTTTTCCCTGAAAACGTGGCTGATTTCTTTAGATTTTTTCCATGATTTTCACAACAGAAAGTTTTTGGGGTTTTCTGGGTGCTTTAAAAGAATACATCACAGGGGGGAAATCTTCAAAATTAAACTCAGATGGTCCCAGGGAATCCTAGGGGGCTTTTTCCCCAAATTGTTTACAGGGCAAAAAGAAAATCCTAGTGTATTTTAAACTTTTGATTTGCAGAAAGGAAGAAAAAAAAAATGCCTTAAAAAAATTTTCCCCTCCCCCTTTTTTGGGCTTTTAGCCAAATTTATAAATAATTTTGGAAAATCCTTAAATTGACCTAAAACAGGAAAGGGGTTTATTTGTTTTCATGTCAAATAGTGAAAAAATAAAAAAGCATATGTGTCTTTTTATATAGTGTATGTAAATTTTCGGGATTTCAAAAAAGAAAAAAAAATAAAAAACCTTTTTTCCCTTTTTTCCAAAAAGTTGGGGGGGGGCCTAGAAACCCTTTTCTTCTTTTACCTAATAGGGGGGTCCTCTGTACCTATCTACTACTTAATGGGGGCCCTAAAAAACCAAACCGGGAAAGGGGTTTTTGGTGGTTTTCCCCCGGGGAAACCACCGCAAGCGTTTATAGTTAACCCACACCAGGGAGCAAAAAGTTTAAGAAAGAACCCATTATTCCCCCAAAGGCTCGCCCAAAAGGGAAGGATGGATTGCTGCGGGGTGGGGGAACCCGTACCAAATATTATATAAATTTTTTAAATTCAAAAAAATTCACACATCGTCAGTACAAAGGGAGCAGTCCCTAAAAGGGATCGGGTGGGCCCAGTGGGGATGTAGGGGTGGGGAGAACTGTTAATACATCATCTGATATAAATTAAATTTGGGTTCAGTTTAAAAGGGGTCCAACCCAAAATAAATAAAACTGAATGGGGAAAAAGGGCCTCCAGGCCCTTTTTTGGTTTTTAACCCCCCAAAGAGTTCTTAAAGCGCTCATTTCCCGGTTTTTAGTTTTCCCCTTTTGGACATGAAAATTTATAAAAATTTTCCTTTTGGGGGACGGGTTTAGAGTGCCAGGAGACTGGGCACAAGGAAAAGGGTAGTTCCCATTTTAAAAAAAAAGGGCCCAAAAATCTTCCCCAAGATAATTATAAAACCAATTTTTTTTTTATCATCTATTGGGGGAAAAAAATTTTTTGAGGGGCTCTTTAAGGGGACTATATAAGTGATTGCCTGCATAGTTTTTTTACTAAGTACAAACCAAACCCGATCGTTTTTATGAAGGGGTAAAGTAGGGGGTTCGGGGTTTGGGGGAACAAAACTGTGGATTTTGTGTTTTTTGATTTGGGAAAAAGGAAGGCCGTTTGACACTGTCCCCAGGGGAGCTTTTTTGGGAAAAATTAGAACCCTTTGGGGGTTAGAGAAAACAGTGGGTAAATTGGATTTTAAAAAACGGCTATGTTTTCATATCGAGAGTGGGGGAATAAATGACTTCTATTTCGATGGTCCCCGGTTATGAGGTTTTGGCCCCAGGGCCCAGAAAGGGGTCCTCTTTTTTTTTCAAATGTTTTCAATAATGAATATTTGGAGGGGAAACAATAGCATAAATTTCTTTTTTTGCAGTTTAAACCCACTTGTAGTTTTGTGCAATCAATGGAACTTGCTCAAAAAATTGGGCAAAGCGGGGCCCGGGAAACACATGAGTTTTTGGGCTCCACTTGGAAAAAATGAGGTTAAATTTGTGGTTTAAATGTAAGGTTCAAACATATGGGCACAAAATCTGAGGAAATCATATGCCCTAGGGGGAAAAAAAAATTTGCGGTATCGTTTGGGTTGAAAAAGATCGCGCTTTTCTTTTTAGATTTTAGACTACAGAACAGCATGAAAAGTTGAAATTTCAGGCTGCCTCTCGGGCCCAAACAAGTTTTTGGGTGTGTATTAAAAAAAACAGGGGCGGGGGAAAACAAGGTTTGAAATTTTTTACCGCTGTAAAAAGCTTTTGGTGGCCCTTTTTTGGGAAAACCCTTATGGTTCAGTCGGGGCTCCATTTTTTATAAAAAATTTTAATTTGGAGCTAGAGGGGAAAAGTCCCAAAGACGACCAACCCCAAAAAATTAAAAAGGGAGGAATGGAGCATTTTTTGTTTATGAGGAGGGGTTTTAGTAAAAAATTGAACTTTTTTTTGGTCTTGAGAAAAGAGGGTTTTTTGGGAAAGGGGGACATGATTAAATTTATATTTATATAAAGGGAAAACCCCTTTGAAAAAAAGGAGGGGGAAGAATTTTTTTTCATGTAAACCCCTTCTCAAAAAAAAAAGGGGGAAATTTCCGTTTGGGCTGGGGGAAAAAAAGGTTTTCAATCTCCAGAGGAAAAAGCTTTTCTTCACTGGAGAAATTGAAAAAATCTTTTGGAAAATTGCACCCTGAGGGGGGTTTGGGCCCACAGGGGGAACATTTTGGGAGTTTCAAAAAAGGGTTGGGAAAACTACCTGAAACTAAAGAATATTAATAAGTACGTATTAGCCATGTAAAATTCTGGATACTGGCTGGTGACGGCTCTGGGGTCAGAGATGGGGTCTTCCCTCGAGCAGATTGGTTCTTGCCTTGTGGGTTTCAGGGCATTCACCAGTGGGGAGGCTGGGCTTGAAATCTTTGTCTCCCTCCCTTCACCCACATTTTCCCCACCCTTGGTTGAACTTGATGGACATGTGTCTTTTTCAACTGTACTAACTATGTAACATAATGTACATAAGATTTCCATTTCTTTTTTAGACTTTTTTGATTGGAGATGTATACAATAGCAAAGACATCACAAAACTATGTAGAAAAGATGTGACGGAACACCATTATGCACGTATTGACCTGCAATCCGTTACATAAAATCAAGGCTATTCCAATAGATGAAATGATTAGAACCAAAAGAGAATGTTCAGAAAATTCTGATATAGAACCGGGAAGTGTGAAAATTAGATAATATTTCCTAGGATATTCTAGATGATCCCTTAACAGAGTTTTAAAGGCGCTGTCTCACTACAAACAATAGCTTTCAACATGTAGGGAATGTTAAATCAAGACTTTTTCTTTTTTATATTACCTTGATCAGGAAGGGCGACATGTATGAATCTCGCCACGTCGGGGCGCAACTTTCCGCCGGTTTTTCCGCTGAAATCTGCGTCTGATTTATGTTGGCGCCGGAGCGCGCTCATACATTCCATGTAAAGTCCGCCGCGCCTCGCCAGTGTTTGAGGCGCAGTGCGGGACTTAGGCGCAGTTCGGCGCTGCGCCTATGATTCGCCGCCCGAGGTAGTGCACTCATACATGCGGGAAAAGGTCCACCGCGCCTCGCCTGTGTGTGGGGCGCAGTGCGGGGACTAAGGTGCAGTGCGGGGCTGCACCTAAGATTCGCCGTCCGAGGAGGTGCGCTCATACTTGCCGGGAAAAGTTCCCTGCGCCTCGCCAGTGTGTGGGGCACAGTGCGGGGACATGGGCGCAGTGCGGGTACATGGGCGCAGTGCGGGACTGCGCCTCACATGTATTCCATGTATGAATAAAAAAATTGCCTTTATAAATGTGGAAAACATTCTCAGAAAAGAGCTCAAACCTCAAAAATAAAAAATAATTAAAAATAAATCACTTTCCAATATCCTAATTCAAGAATTAGGATATTGGAAATTGCCGGGAAATACAGTAATACAAAGTTGAAAGCTATTCTCATTGGTCTGAGAAACCGGCCAATCAGAATAGAGCGACAGTGAACCATTAAAACCTATGGAGATCTTTTGACCAATCAGAATCAAAGGCGGGACAGTTCAAAATACAGTAAAAATGCAGAAAAGAGCTGATTGCTGAGCTAGGGGGGCTTGACTATCCCGCCCAATCAGAATAGGAGGGACAGGGCCCCATTATACCCTATGGAGAAGTTTAAACCCAATTCAAAATCAAAGGGCGGGACAGTTCAAAATACAGTAAAATGCAGAAAGAGCTGATTGGCTGAGTTTGCGGTGGCTTGGCTATCCCAGCAATCAGAGCGCGAGCTACTTCTCCCATTGTAGTCTATGGAGAGGATCGGCACAATGCAATCTCGGCGCTCTAGCCCCGGGTGCGGCATGGAGTATGAATAAAAAACTAATTTTTATTAAGTGTAAAACATTATCAGATAAAGAGCTGAAACCTTTCTTTATAAAAATAAAGCAGTTAAATCCCTAACACGCGTTTGTCGCCGAGACCGGCGCTACATAAGGAATTGCAATAGAGAGAATTGCCGGGAAATACAGTAATTCAAATTGTTAAGCTATTCTGATTGGTCGGCATAAACCACCAAATCAGAATAGGAGCGACAGTGGCCCATTCAAAACCTATGGAGGAGAATTGACCAATTAGAAGGAGCGACAGGGACCCATTCTAACCTATGGAGAAATATTGACCAATCATATTCAAAGGCGGGACAGTTCAAAATACAGTAAAAAGGCAGAAAAGAGCTGATTGGTTGAAGCGGTGGGGCTCGTCCAGCTTGGCCAATCAGAGCGTGAGCTACTTTCTCATAGAGTTCTATGGGAAAAGAAATGCAGTGCGAGCTCTGTTTGTGATTGGCAAAGTTAAAAGAGGCGCGGTTATTTGGGACCATGGGAGAGCGAGCGACGCCCCTATGGGTTTTCTAATGCAATCTGAAATAAAACTGTACAGGGGCCGAAATCAATTGATAATACTGCGAAGTTGTCCCGATGTGTATATAAAATTAATAATAATATGGGGGTAAATAAAAAAAAAAAATAATTCAATAAAATTAGGTTTATTTCTTTATTTTCATTTGCCAAGGATCAATAGTATTGGTTTAACGAAAATAAAGAAAAAAAACAGGATTTTATTGATTTAATATTTTTTTTTCTTTACCCCCATATTTTATTCATTTTTTTACACATCGGGACAACTTCTGTAGTCTTATAATTTGATTTCGGCCATGTACATGTTTAGTTCAGATGGCATTAGAAAACCCATAGGAGGTCGCTCGCTCTCCATTGGTCCAAAAAAACCGCGCCTCTTTTAACTTAGCCAATCACAGAGCCGCTCTGAATTTCTTTTCCCCATAGAATCTTTTGAAAAAAGTAGCTCGCGCTCTGATTGGCTAAGCTTTGGGCGAGCCCCCCCCGCTTCAAAACCCAAACAGCTCTTTTCTGCCTTTTTACTGTATTTTGAACTGTCCCACCTTTGAATATGATTGATCAATATTTCTCCATAGGTTAGAATGGGGGCCCTGTGTCCTATTCTGATTGGTCAATACTCCTCCATAGGTTAGATGGGCCACTGTTGCTCTTTCTGATTGGCTGGTTTTTTGCTGACCAATAAGAGAGCTTAAACAATTTGAATTACTGTTTTCCGGCAATTCTCTATATTGCATTTTTCCCATGTAGCGCCGGTCTCGGTGACAAATGCGTTGTTCGGGATTTAACTGATTTATTTTTAGAGAAGGTTTCGCGCTTTATTGATATTTTTTTACACTTAATAAAAAAGATTTTTTTATTCATACTCCATGCCGCCCCGGCGCTAAGAGCCGAGATTGATTGCGCCGATCTCTCCATAGACTACAATGGGGGAAGTAGCTCGCACTCTGATTGGCTGGGATAGCCAAGTCACCGCTAGCTCAGCCAAACAGCTCTTTTCTGTATTTTTTTCTGTATTTTGAAATGTCCCGCCTTTGATTTTGATTGGTCAAAACTTCTCCCTAGGATATAATGGTCTTTGTCGCTCCTATTCTGATTGGTCAATTCTCCTCCATAGCTTATAATGGGTCTTTGTCGCTCCCATTCTGATTGGTCAATAACTCCTCCATAGGATATAATGGGTCTTTATCGCTCCTATTCTGATTGGCTGGCTTTTTGCCGACCAATCAGAAGAGCTTAAACAATTTGAATTTTCTGTATTTCCCCGGGAATTCTCTATATTGCAATTCCTTATGTAGCGCCAGTCTCCCGGGGACAAAAGCGTTGTTAGGGATTTAACTGTTTATTTTTAGGAAAGGGTTTTAGCTCTTTATTGATAATGATTTTCACTTAATAAAAATGATTTTTTTATTCATACTCCATGGCCGCACGGCACTGAGCGCGAGATTGCATTTTTGCGATCTCTCCATAGACTACAAAGGGAGAAGTAGCTCGCGCTCTGATTGGCTGGATAGCCAAGCCACCGCTAGCTCAGCCAATCAGCTCTTTTCTGTATTTTTACTGTATTTTTTAACTGTCCGCCTTTGATTTTGATTGGTCAAAACTTCTCCATAGGATATAATGGGTCTTTGTCGCTCCTAATCTGATTGGTCAATACTCCTCCATAGGATATAATGGGTCTTTGTCGCTCCTATTCTGATTGGCTGGTTTATGCCGAGCAATGAGAATAGCTTACAGAATTTGAATTACTGTATTTCCCGGCAATTCTCTCTCTATTGCAATTCCCTATATAGCGCCGGTCTCGGCGACAAACGCGTTGTTCGGGATTTAATTGATTTATGTTTATTGAATGTTTGAGCTCTTTTTCAGAGAATATTTTACAACTTATAAAAATGATTTTTTTATTCATACTCCATGCCGCATGGCGCAGAGAGCTGAGATTGCATTGCGCCGATCTCTCCATAGACTACAATAGGAGAAGTAGCCGCGCTTGATTGGCTGGGGGTAGCCAAGCCACCGCTAGCTCAACCAATCAGCTCTTTTTCAGCATTTTTTACTGTATTTTGAACTGTCCCGCCTTTGATTTTGTTTTGGGTTTAAACTTCTCCATGGCTATAATGTGTCCTGTTGCTCCTATTCTGATTGGCCGAGATAGCCAAGCCCCCGCTAGCTCAGCCAATCAGCTCTTTTCTGCATTTTTACTCTATTTTGAACTGTCCCGCCTTTGATTCTGATTGGTCAATAGTTCTCAATAGGTTTTAATGGTTCACTGTCGCTCCTATTCTGATTGGCCGGTTTCTGCCGACCAATGAGAATAGCTTTCAGAATTTGCATTACTGTATTTCCCGGCAATTTCCAATATCCTACTCTTGATTTGCGCCGTTCTAGATTTTTGGAAAGTGATTTTTTTTTATTATTTTTTATTTTTGAGGTTTGAGCTCTTTTTCTGATAATGTTTTCCGCCTTTATAAAGGCGATTTTTTCCGGAATCATACTCCATGCTGCACGGAGCGGAGCGCCGAGATTTCTCTTGCGATCTTCTGTATGCTTCCTCTCATGCTCCGTTCTTGCTTCACTTCGCCTCCGCCGGAGCATTTAGACCAAAATAAACTAGGTCTGACTGTCGGAGCTGCCGAGCGCTGCAATGCGCCGCACTTTGCCGACTCGCGATCGTACATGCCTCGGAGTTTTCGAGCGCGCCGCGTCCCGCCCTGGAACGCCTACACCGCGCTCACACCGCGCCCATTGCCCTCTTCTTCATGCGGGGCGCAGCTGAAAGTGGCGAACGCTGCGCCTAACACTGCATCCCTGCGTCAGACAGCGGGATTCGGGCCAGGAGGCGCAGGTTACTCCAAAAAACACGCGAAAAGCCCGATCATACATGTCGCCCGAAATGAGAGGGATTTTATCTGAAAGCACATAGATTTCTCTGGTTACAGTCCCGCTCTCAGTTCCTGATTAAAGAGAGAATTAAGTGATATCACAAGGACCAACAGCAGCTGGAAAACAGAGTGTGTTATCTCTAACAAACAAAGGAGATTAATTACTTTTGATTGTTTACTTTCAGATCTGAAGCCCTCTGCACTATAGATTACATCTTCTATGTCAATAAAAAGATCTGGGAATATGGAGCTGATATTCTAATCACTGCTATAGAACCACCCACAGCATGACCAGGAACAGTTAGGAACTATGGCTCTGAAAAACAACATGGTGATCAAATCCCATTAAGGAGAGCAGAAAAAAATATTACATCTCTCTTTTATATGATACATCTAAATACAATCCATATAACCAGTCCAGCAGTGAAGGGATTACTTTTTCTACTTAACTTAGTGCTCAATATAATCAAATAGAAACTTCCATACGTGGTTTATACCTTGATTAAATTATGTTGTCTTTACTAGATGTGGTCATAGCCATTGTGAAATATATCATTATTCATGTACTACTAAAAATTTTCTTGCAGCAATGGATAAAATATATACACCATTAAGGCATATTAATTACTCAAAAAAGTTGGGGATATTTGGCTTTTGGTTGAAATTTCAGGATGAACATTTTTAAATGAACTTTGCACAACTTGCTGATCTCTAACAAGGACCTTAATGGCAAAATTCACAACAGGTGTTTGATCCCTGAATCGCTCAATAAAATTAGGAGATCAATTTGATTTGAGATTTAAACAGTCTTCCACATCATGCTGTTCACATTTTGACATCAGGAGACCAAGACAACACCTTTCAAATGTTCAACAGTACCTCTCCATTGTGAGGCTTCAAGCATGGTGCTCTCAGGCACAAGTGGCCACTGAGCTTAGATTGTAACAGAGTGTCATCAGCAGGTTATATCAGAGATAGAGAGACTGGAAGAGTCACAGAAAGGCAAAGAAGTGGGCTCCTTTGGCTCCATTACACACTGATGACCGCGTCATTGTAAACAATGTCCTGCGGAACCGAATGAGGAATGCCACACAACTCCAGGCACGTTTAAGGAAGGGGAGAGGTAACCAAATATCACGTCAGACCATTCGCAACCATTTTCATCAGCATGATCTGCGTGCTAGACGACTGGTAAGGATACCTAACGACGCCATCAGGCTCAGGCATCATGGTCTTGCACGGGCCAGGGAGCATTTATGCTGGACAAGAGACCAGTTGTCCTCAATGCTGTTCAATGATAAAAGTTGATTTACACTGAGCAGAAGTGATAGCCGCTAACGATGCTGGAGACGTCAAGGAAAGCGCTATGCATCAGACAAGACAGGTATCTTTGCCGGTCGTCCAGCATGCAGACCACACTGATGTAAGTGGTTACAAATGGTCTGACATGACACTTGGTTGCCTCTCACTTCCCTTATACGTGCTTGGAGATGTGTTGGATTCATCATTTTGTTCCGCAGGACATTGTTTATAATGAAGTGGTCATCAGTGGGTGATGTAGCCAAAGGACATCCAAATTTTTTTGCCTTTCTGTGACTGTTCCAGTCTCTCTGTATCTCTCTTGCAACCTGCTGATGACACTCTGTGGCACTCTAAGCTCAGTGGCTACTTCCATCTGTGAGCATCCTGCTTGAAGCCTTGCAATGGGAAGAATCAATTGTAAGGTGTTGTTTTAGTCTCATGATGTCAAAATGTGAACAGCATGATGAGAAGGACTACATACCTAAAAATTTACTAATTTAACCCTTTTTTGATTTGTGATGAGACAGCCATTTAGATGTCTGTATGTGTGATGTTATACTATACAGAATGAGGACATTCATTATGATGCAAGTGTGGTATTTATTGCTTTCATGGTTGTCTGCCTGTTTTTAGTGTAACATTTTTATTTTTATTTTCCAAAAGTAAACTAGCCCCCTACTGGTCAAGTATCCTAGAGGGACTACAAGTAAAAGTATATAAATAAAAAATAAAAATGTTAAAAATTAAAAAATATTAAAAGTTCAAAACACTCCCCTTTTGACAATTTACGAAAACAAAAATAAAAATTACACATAATTGTAAATCCATAAAACCCCATCTATTAAAATATAAAATAATTTATCCCATACACTGAACATTGTAGAAGAGAAAAAAATTTGAGCTGTCAAACTTGTGGGTTTTTTTTCGGTCATTTCATGTCCCCAAAAACTGCAGCACAAAGTTCAAAAATAATATTTTGAATTTTTAAAAGTACTCAAACAACGAAAACCCTATGTCACGGTCACGGTCGTAGAAGTGGATCCACTGGACCACCGCATGCGATAGTGTAAGCCACGCCAGGTAGCGGAGTCTAAGTAGGTCCCGGTTTTCACCAGAGCCCATCGCAAAGTGGGATGGACTTGTTGCGGCGGGAGTCTACCAGGTCGCTACCCCTGACGCAACTTGCTTGCGGTGGCAGCCGAATATAGGTGGACAGAATGAAAAGGCGGGCTAGTAGTGGGGGACGGCATAAGGTCAGACAGGCGGCAGGGTTTCGGGGTCGAGGACAGGAGGAACTTCGAGCAGGGGGCAGGGGTTTCCCTGGCAGGAAGGGGAGGAAAACGGTACGGTAACAAAAGATTAGGGAAAAGACTTCAGGAAACCCTTTTTTAAAGGGTAAAGGCACTAAAGACCCCAGCAGGGAGGGGGCGAAAGCCCAGGTAAATAGAGGCAGCCCCGGCAATTAGCAAATTACCGGCGCGCTGGCCCTTTAAATTTCACGAGCCGGCGGCGAAAACCCCAAAAGCAGGGGGACCGCATCTGGGCAGCACGGCTGCTGACGACGGAGCGGCCCAGGAGTCCCGGGCGCCAGGGGGGACGAGTCCCCCCGTCGCCCGACACCCCGGGCAGGGGCGCCTCACCCCAGTAGCGGGGGTACAGACAGAGCTGCGTTCACAACAAGGGGTCCTGGGGATGGGAAGAGGCTGGAGCACACCTGCGGGTTTGTGGAGAGGGGTCTTGTTACGGGCACAAGTAACGCAGGATTTCACGATTTCCTTTTAGTCCCTCGAAAGCTCCGGCCCCCAGTAAAAACGGGAAAAAGGGAGGAACGATTTGCGTGCTCCGGGTCCCGCCACTAGAGAACATTCCCCTTTTAAAAATTTCTCCTCAGAGTACAGGAGGGACGAAATTTTCCCTGGAGGCCCCTTTTCGAAATCCACCGAGCCGCGGACAAGCGTTCGAGAGAATTAATGGGGGGCACTCCCTCCCCCCCCAACACATCGAGCACGGGAAAGCGCAGGGCCCGACTTCTTCTTTTCCGGAGAAAATGTATCGGAAGTCAAAGCCGAGAAAAAGGGCCCACCGTCTTTACTGGTTGAGGCTTGGGCCGTTGGGGGACTGAAGTTTTTTTATGGTGGGAGTAAATGGTGAGGGATACCAACTCCCTCCAGAAGATAACCCCTTTTCCTCAAGGGCCAGTTTGATAGCCAGCAACTCCCATCCCGATGGGTAATTCTTCTCCGCGGGGGGAGAAGGTCTTGGAGAACAAGGAAAAGGTGCCCATCTTGCCCTTGGGCCCCTTCTGCGTGAGATATTTTCCTGCCCCGACCGAGGGGGCATCCACCCCCAAAAAAGGAATGGCTTTCTGTATCGGGTTTGGGTTTGGACGGGCAGGAGGCGAATGCCCCTTAAGCGACAGAAGTCTTTTGGGCCTCTGGACCATGCCTGGGGTTGGTGTTCTTCTTAGTAAGTGCTATAATAGGCCCCCCCCAATGTGGTGTGCAGAATAAACTGCGATATAATTAAAAACCCAAAAAGGCTGTAGGCTCGAACCCCCCGGCCCCGGGCCACGGAAAATGGCCGACAGTTTGGGCGGGATCCATTTTAACCCTCGGCCCAATACGAAACCCAAAGGGAAAGAGGGGCTGGTCTGGTGAAAAGACATTTCCAAATTTTGGCATAGAGGTTTTTTGGCACGTAGTCGCTCCCACCCAGGGGGGGTGATGACCCCCCCAAAAACGCGAAAATACCAAATGTCGCTAGGAAACCAGAAAAAGTATAGGGGAGACCCCGAATAACATTTACAAATTCTTGAAGACTGCTGGGGCATTTGCAGACCAAAGGGGATGACGAGGTACCAAAGTGACCATCCCGGTTTAAACATCTTCCACTCCCCCCTCTCGAAGGGATGAGGTTTACCCCCCCTGCAGGTCAAATTTGGAAAAAATCTTTGCTCCACGAAGCTGGTCAAACATTTCTGTGATCATGCAAGGGATAGCGATTCTTCACAGGTTTTTTATTAAGTCCCCGATAATCGTACAAGGGCCGCAGGAACCCATTTTTCTCTCCCCAACAAAAAAAATCCTGCCCCCACCGGTAGGAGGCTTGCGTATAAAGCCTCTGGGGGTTTTCCCGAATGTAGGCGACTGGTTTTGGGTTTCCGGCAGCGAAAGGGGAGCCCTGCCCCTGGGAGGACGGGTTCCCGGGAGTTAAGTCTCAGGCATGTAGGGGGGATGAGGGGAAGGTCTCGGGCCCGTTCTCGAAAACGTCCGCATAATCCCGGTATGGGCGACCGGCAGAGGCCTGGAGGCGGTTGGGAAGAAGCGGAGCGCACCAGGTGGGTGCCCCCCCCGGGCAAAGGTTCCGGGAGTCAGGGCCCCCAAAGCACGGGCCCACCCGCTTCCAAAAGAGCGTAGGGGCTGGCGCGCCGCCCCCAGAAGCCAACAGGGGCGCTGAGGAAGATCGAGACAGCGCCTAGAAGGAATCTTCTCCCTTTTGCGACCCCACATGGGGGTCACCGGCTTGTCCTGTAAGAAAGCCGTCTCCAAGGACTCCCCTGTGACCGAGGATATCACCAACGGGTTTTTCCCGTCTAACCACTGGAAGCTGATCCGGGACACCAGGGGGGCAGGGGAAATTCCCCCAGAAACCCCGGGGTCCAGAAAGCAGGGCCTGCAAAACCCTCCCATCAGTCGTGTCTCCCCCAAGGCATATAAAGGGCGGGGAGGATGAGTTCTCACCAGGGAGCCCCCCCAACATTTCCAGGGCAGGGGTTTCCCCCGGCTTGGGGGGGAAGAGGGGCAGATGTTTTTTAGCACACCCGCCGGGACAACTCCTCTCAGAAATTGGGCCCGATCCACCCCATGGACTCTTCCCCAAAAGTATGGGGAAACGGCATGGGGGCCACTGGAACAACGGGCCCGGCGGGCAGACGGGGGGAGTCACACCAGGTTTAGATCTTGGGGAAGCCTTCTTGCCCCTCAGCGAAGCGATGTCAATGCAATGGCCAGGGGGATAATTCACTTAAAGGGGAAGGGAGTCCTTTCGCAAGGACGTCCTTAACCCCGCTAAAAGGCTTCTTTAAAGGGGGCGCACAGGGCGGGGTTATTCCAGGGGCAAAATCTGATGCCAGGGGGCGAGCCGTACCCCCATAGTCCCACCCAGGAAAAGCCCGGTGCAGGTTCAAAAGTCCGTCTCCGCGAAATGCCCCTGCTGGGCCCCCGAAACAATGTGGAATTCTGTGAGGAAGGGGTGCAGGGCCCATTTACCGGATGTGCTGTCCCCTAAGGGGGTACCCAAGCCAGGGCCCTTTCCCGAACAACAGGCTGACCACAAACGCCACCCTTGAACTTCAGACAGGAATTGGTCCCCTAAAGCCGATTGCATGGGGCACTGGGTGAGGGAAACCCCTCAGAGCTTGGATCGCCGTCAAATTTTGGCCGTAGCGAAAACGGAGCTTGGGTCCCAAGGGGGTCGGTGTTGTACCGGGGCGGGAGTGCCCCGGAGACTGCTGCGGGCTATGAGCGTTGCATCTGGTGGTCAGTTGATCCGCTGTTGGCCTGTGGGGCCCTTTCGAGATGCTGCGCAACCACACGAGAGAGGTCCCCAACGGGTACCGTACCTGGCGGGATCCCTGGCCGGATGCACGGTCCCATGTGAAGTGGACCCCTGGGAACACCCCAACGATGGTGTACGCCCCCAGGGGGGCGGAGCTAAGTAGGGCCCCGGTTTTCACCAGACGGGAAAGCGCCCAGGTATTTTGAGCAGTGCCCGGCAATTTCAAATTACCGGTGCGCTGGCCCCCTTTAAATTTCAAGAGCCCGGGGCGGCGCACCCTAAACCACGGGGGGCGGCCCCGAGGGCAGCGCGGCACTCGCAGCCGATTGTGGCGCGGCGTCGTTCACAACACCCTACATATTTGGTATTAATTGAAGCGCAATGACCTGCATAATACAAATAATACAACATTTAAGACTGAACACCATAGAAATAAATCCCCTACAAAAATGGAACATGTATAATTTTTTTTAAGATTTCACCCCACTTAAAAACTTTGCAGAAGCGTCCTCAACCAGAGGACTAATTTCTTCCATATACAGAATCTTACTAGAACCCGACATTAAGAAGATGCCTAATCATTTGTATATGAGGAGGTGGGAAGCTTATTTGGGCTTCCCCCCCAGAACGTGGCAAAAAATTTTGGGAGGGCATCTAGGTCCTCCTCCTGTGTCTCATATAAAGAAAACAGTTTAAACTACTCCTGTTTTTGTACCACACCCCCTCTCTTCTTCATACATTTTATCCTAACGTATCTGATTTATGCTGGAGGTGTAACAAAGAGATGGGGGACCTTGAACACATATTCTGGGATTAAATAAAGCCCTTTTGGAGAGAGGCTGGGAAGATATTGTCATAGGTCTCCTTATGCCCATATTTTGCCTTTTAAATGTCCATCTTGGTAAACTCAGTCACTGTCAATCACGATTATTATTACATTTGAGAATTGGAATATCTAACAGCTCTTTTGGAGGACAGACTTGATCGCTTTGTCCATAATGGAATTATGGACATTGTATTTTTTTCGTTTGGGGGGTTTTTACGGTTTTCCCCTTTGGTGTTGAGATACATTTTTATATTTATTGTAATTGTATACATTTTTAAAAAATGTTAATAAAATTTTTGTTTTACATCCCATTTTGGGGATTTTTTGGTTTTTTTTAAAAAAGAAAGCTGTCTAAAGCAATTTTTTGACCAAAAGAGATTTTGTCTCTGTGTGAGTTTTGTTATG
>JAODAL010053442.1:0-25296 GCA_025379985.1 Phyllomedusa bahiana | reverse complement strand
TACGTGAAAAAAGGATCGGGTGAGGATAGGGGGAGGTGGGAAGATAATAATTCAGTTTTCTCCACGTTTAGTTTTAGGGAGCCCGGGAGGAGAAGGAGGAAATGGAGGAAGCATCAGGGATCGGGAGAAAAGAGAGGTGAATCTGGCCGCGAGATGTAGAGTTGGTGTCATCAGCAATACAGGTGTATTGAAAGCCGTGTGAAGCTATGAGCTGACCCAGCCAAGAGTGTAGATAGAGAAAGAGTAGTGGGCCCAGGACTGACCCCTGGGGGACACCAAACAGAGAGAGGGCGGGGGAGGAGGTGGACGAGGAGAGTGAGAAACGCTGAATGTCCGATCAGTGAGGTACGAGGAGATCCAGGAAAGAGCCAAGTCCGTGATGCCGAGGGAGGAGAGGATGTGTAGGAAGAAGGGAATGGTCCGACAGTGTTCAAAGGCAGAGGAAAAGGTCTAGGAGGAGAAGCCACAGAGTAGTGGGTGAGGCTTTGGCAGTTTTGCTAGGTCGTTGGTGACTTTGGGTTAGGGCGGTTTCAGTAGAGTGGTGGGGACGGAAGCCCGATTGGAGGGGTCAAGGAGAGAGTTTTGGTGGAGAGATGGGAGGAACAGTTTGAAGATGGACGTGTTGCTCAAGGAGTTTAGAGGCGAATGGAAAGCAGTTGAGATGGGGCGATAGTTGGACAGTGAGGAGGGGTCAAGAGATGGTTTTTCTTTAGGATGGGGGTGATGGGTAAGCATGTTTTAAAGAGGAAGGGAAGATTGCCAAGAGGTTAATGATAGATTGAAGAGATGGGTGGAGGGCTGGGATGGATATAACAGCACTAAGGTCCCAGGGATGATGGTGAGGGATGGGCAGTGGGTTCAAGACTACAGGTGGTGAGGTTTCGATTTGGACAGTAAAGAGGAGAGCTTGTCAGGAGTGGACCGGTGAGAAGCGAGTTAGAGGGGAATAGTCATGAGAGCAGGGTTAAGAGGTGGGCTGTGGGGGACACTGCAGGAATAGAGGTGGGCTGAGGGGACTGCGGGTGAAGCTTTGTCTGATGAGATTTATTTATTTGTTGCAAAATCATCTGCTGAGAGGAGAGAAGAGGGAGGGGGTGCTGGGTGGACGCAGGAGAGAGTTTGAAGGTGTTAAAAAGTTGTCTGGGGTTTGTGGGACAGGGAGGATATGAAAGAGTCGTGAAGAAGTCTTTGTTTGGCTGAGGTGAGTGCGGATTTAAATGTGTGGTAGTGATTCTTTATATGAGGTGAAGTCAGTGGTGGAGCGGGTTTTCTTCCAGCGGCGTTCGCAACTCTCTGGAAGCTCGCCTCAGCTGTTTTTTGGTGGAGTCTGTTGTGCCAGGGTTGTCCCTGTTTCATTTTTGGGGTTCTGTTGTGTGTGTGGGGCGACAGCATCGGAGAAAGGAAGTGAAATTTTGTTGTTGTAGAATGTCGGTGGCTGCTGTCGAAATCAGCGAAGTGAGGACCAGATATGGTAGACGAGGGGAGCAAGAGAGTCAGAGAGAGTGCAAGGGTTGAGGTTTGTAGGTTCCTGTGTGGGTGTGCTGATTTGGTGCAAGAGGGGCAGAGTGAGTGGTGATGGAGGAAGGAAGGTGAGCCAGAACTGTGAGTCAGAGATAGGGAGAGGAGAGGTTGAGAGGTTAGATAGGGGGCAGAGGCGGGTGAAGATGAGGTCCAGAGTGTGTCCGTCTGTATGAGTGGCTCCAGAGGTCCACTGGGAGAGGCCAAAGGAAGAGGAGAGTGACAGGAGTTTGTTAGTAGTGGAGTGGGGAGTATCGATTGGAATGTTAAAATCTCCCATGATAATAGTGGGGATGTCGGTGGCAAGGAAGTGGAGGAGCCAGGAAGCAAAGTGGTCAAGGAAGGTGGTGGCAGGGCCTGGTGGTCGGTAGACAACAGCCACTTGGAGGTTGGAGGGGGAGTAGATGCGGACAGAATGCACCTCGAAGGAGGGGAGGGTGAGGGAAGGTACTGGTGGAATAGAGAGAAAGGAACAGGTGTCTGACAGAAGAAGGCCGACACCTCCGCCATGTTTACTGCCCGGGCGGGGGATGTGGGTAAACTGGAGCCCACCATAGGAGAGTGCAGCAGGGGAAGTTGTGTCAGAGGGTGTCAGCCAAGTTTCTGTTAATCCAAGAAAGGTGAGATTGCGTGAGGTGAAGAGGTCGTGGATGAAGGGAAGCTTGTTGCACACTGAACGTGCATTTCAGAGGTCTCCTGACATGGGGATTGGTGCGGCAGGGGTGAGGGGGATGGTTTTGAGGTTTGTGTGGTTGATAAAATGTGTGCTGCTTGGTCTGTAAGAGATGCCTGAAGCCACAGTGGGGGATGCGCTGAGGGGGCCCGGGGTTGGAAGATATGTCCCCGGCAGCGAGGAGAAGCAGGTAGAGAGTGAGGAGGTGTGTGGGATACAGAAAAAGGTGGTTGTGTGGGTTTTTTGAGGAAGGTCTTAATGTTGTACCAGAGGTGAAGAGTAGAGGTCAGATGTGAGGGTAAGACAGAAGGGGAGATATGGAATCCATTGCCCAGCACGGGTGTCTGAGGGGAGACAAGGAGTTTGATGATTAGGCAGGCAGTGATGATTGTGGCAGAGAGGTGCATATTGGGTGCTGTTTGAGTGAGGAGCTGGGAAGGGTCTTGGTTACCTTTGGTTCACTTCTGGTTTCAATGCTGGTATTAATGCTGCATACAGTACACTTAAGGAGATTGCACTTAAAGGATGTTGCACTGACTGTGCAAATCTCGCACATGCACTCGGCACTGGCACATAAACAGGAAGTGGAGCTCTTCTACTGACTGCACCAGTCATCCACAGCTATAGACATCGGCAATCGTCATTGCTGCTAGTTCACTTCTTCCATTCTTTTCCCTACATGTTCTTGCTCTCCTCATTAATATCTTTAGTGAGGATAATATTGAATAAATGATTTCATTAACAAGAGGAGAGAGAGTGAGAAAAGAGAGAGCAAGAGACTCAGTGAGAAAGAGGGAGAAGCTAGAGATGAAAGTATGCCTATCATCAGTGTCGGACTGGGAGGCTTAGGGTCCACCAGAGGAGTTGATTTTGGGGGCCCACCCTGTCTCCACCACCTGAACACTGACAATACTCAGTCTCTCTTCAACATATACAGACCTATGTGATGACATCTTCACACTAACCTGTAATTAAGATGGAGTCTGGGGCTTCTGAGTTTGCCTCACCTAATTGCAGCAGGACACCTGTGGTAAACATAAAAGGTCTAAAGATATATGTCCCTCTCCCTGAATGATACATTTTACATAAATAAAAATATATCAAAAGCTACAACACAAAGTATTCCGTATAAAACCACTAAATAATGGTCGCACAATTACCAGGTAACATCGCTATATAAAACCACAATCCCAAGGATAAAATTACCAATAATTCCACTAAGACCAATTACCACCACATCATGACCAGATATCCACACCACATAGTGACTGAATAATATCACCAGCCCATTACTGAATATAAACCATTACACTTTGACCATTATCACTGCCATACAGTGACCATACAGTGGTAGATAGCAGTTGTACACAGGCAGAGTCGTAACTTGAAGCTCTGGGGCCCTAGTGCAAAAAGTTAAATGGGCCCCCCAAATACCATGTGCTACTTACAATGCTGGTATCTTCTTATGAGGCAGAAGGGCGACTGCTACCTCTGCAACCTATATAGCTACGCCCCTGTCCACAGGAGCTCTGCTGACATATAAGTGATTACAGTTCAGGTACATTTAGTGACTCACAGGTTATGTTTTCTCAGAGTCGTTCATGTTCCCTTTTCTTCTCCATTTGGTCCACACCTTCATGCTGAATTTTCCCTGCAGATGTTGACACAAATATCCTAGAATCTTCACTTTTCCAGCATCTGTTTACCTTTTCCCAACTCTATACAAACTTCCCAGGAGTGGGAGAGCGGGTACAGGCCATACCTTATAGGCACAGTCTCTGAGGAGGAACAGAGGACTAAACCCCTGGAGATTTTGCTATGGCCTGTACCCCTCAGAATTAGGGTATGTTCACACGTCTTATTTTGGGGTGCATTTCTACGTGGGGATTACGGTAATCCATAGCTCTCATAGAGAACTATGGATTCCGCCTCGTCCCCCCGCGCGTACAATACGATCGTATTGAGGCAGCGGGGGTTCTTTAAATGAATACAGTGCCAAAGTAGCGACTGGACGCTGTTCCAGCGCCACCAGGGTGGGTGAGGCGGGCGCCGCTCACCAGTGGGTGCGACTTGGCCGCCCACCTCGCCTGGCCGACGCTTACTCTCTGACTCCGCTCGGCCGCTTCACAACGGCCGCGCAGAGTCAGTCAGTAGCTGCACACTCAGTGCATCTGCTGGTACAGGGAGGAGGTCGGACGGATCGTTCCCCTCCTCCCCTCTATGTACAGTGCTCGGTGAGCGTTGTACATACTGATCAGCATCACATGGGGTGTGACGCACATTTGTACTCACAACCCCTGTGACGCTGGATCTTCTTATTAAAAACAATGTAAATCACATTGCGTGTTTGAGTCCATTTGGGGACCGACAGAGATCCAAACACGCAGCTAAAAGCGTATGTAACACGGACTGAACACGCCGTGTGAACATACCCTTACTCCTCACTCTACAAAGTAGGGGCATTCCCAGTTTACATTGCTCTCAGGGCAGGGGTAACAAATTTCTTCTCCTTCAAAGAATTAGGTGTCTGGCCGCAACAGCTGGCTAAAAACATACGCAACCCTGGCATATAAACCCCACCAGCCTGAATACAATATCGCCACATATAGATCCCTAAAAAATAATCAATTCTGGTTTAGTGAATCTTGTTTTATTTGCTCTTGATGCGTCTTCTGGCTATATTCACACTGCAACTACGAGTGCTATGATATGACAATGTATTCTCTAGCATTTACTGTGTGGCTGGCAAAAGAAGGGTAAATGGGGAAAAGGAGGGTGAATGGAGGCCGTGCCGGAGTGCTTTAGGAAGTATGAGCTGGCCAGTGTATACTTCCCACAGCAGGCATATAGCAAGATGCACAAGGAACAGGCCACTGTACACCGTGTGAACTCACCCTTATACATCTAAGCTACAACATCATCACAAGATGAAGAATTATATCTAAATAGATAAACGCCATATCCAGCAGTCAGGGACAGGCAGACAATAATAATATATATATATATATATATATATAATATATATATATTATATATATATATATATATATATAATATATATATATATCTATATATGTTTTCGTCTTGGCTGTAAAAAAAACAATATTTGTACAGGCAAATAACTAACAGGTAAAAAGAAAAATTATTTTCAAATATAAATCACCATCATATTGTAGTTTACATGTCAACCCACGGGACATGATTACCTTTTAGGGCTCGTTCACACGGCTTATTCTGGGACTGATTCCAGCCGTACTGCGCGCCGTATTTGCGCTGCATTACGGCTGGAGTCCGTCCCAGGCATTACGGTAATCCACAGTTCTCATAGAGAACTATGGATTCCGTCTCCTCTCCCCGCTCTGCGAATACGCCGGGCGGGGAGAAAGTGACATGCACATTATTTACGGCGTGTACGCGCTGTGAATAATGAATGTCTATGGGGGGCGAAATCCGTCCCGCAATTACGTCGGCAATAAGCCGTGTGAACTGGCCTTTAGTGACATTAATGGTGCAATATTGAATTTATGTATATATATGTGTGTGTATATGTATAAATATATACACACGTTTATACACACAGACGTTTTTATAGACGCATATATACATTCACATACATATACACACACATTTATAAACTCATATACATATGTACACAAACATATATACAAACATACACACATGTATATACATAGATATATTCACACATAAATACAAGCACATATACATACACAAACATACTAATATTTGAATACACTAAAGCACATATATACACTCACACAAATACATATATTTACACACATACATGTCACACATGTATACACTGTAAAACCTCACATGCCTTCGGCCGCCATCTTGGCTCGGCCCGGGGGTCATTCAGCTCGCAGGATCGCCGTCCTTGGTAAGACAGTTGGCACTCTGACTCCGGTCTTCCGTTTCAATCTTGGCCTCAGCCAGCTTTATTGAGGCACAGACATTACAAGCAGGCAACAAAACAAACAAAATAAACCTCGGCCGTCTGGCCACTAACTACACATGTGTACAGAGTCCCTCTCTCACATGTGAACAGGACCTAATGTCCAGTCTCACCCAAACACTTTGTCCCAGTCTCCCGCTGGGTCCCGGCTTCTTCCAAGCCTCTGGGGGGCCAGAGCCTCTGTCTCCAGCTCCAGTGCTGCTCCAGGTTCTGGCAGCAACCACGCCCCCTGATCACCTGGACAGACAGGCTTTTTATATGCCTGGTAAATCCTGGAACCGAACCTGGCCTGGAACGTGGGGACGGCCTCCCACCCAACGCTGTGGCCGTCCCGGGAAAGGCAACCCATCAAAAGCCGCATAGCAGCCATACTAGTTACACATGTCAGTAACCTATGGTTACTGATGCCAAATGGTTGCCTTCCCCCACCAAATCCAGGATTTCGGTGGCACGTCGGCAGCAGATCTCCTGCTGTTTGCCACCTAGTGGTAGAATCCTGCGACCGGATGTGGTCAGTCGGCCACATACCCCCCCCCCCCCCCCCGTTTGATAAAGGCCGCAGGTCTTTCTCACCATGAACAACCTTTCCTCCGGGGTCAAAACACTTACACAGTGAAGCCATCTTACACCATTCCTGTGAATCTTCATCTGTCAGGGGCAACACCACATTTTCTCTTGTAGACCTTTCCATACCGTTTTTGTCACCGACTTGTAGCTCTGGGTCTAAAATACCACCATAAGAGCCAGACTTCTCCCCATCACAATGACTCTGATCCTCATTTACCAACTCCTGACCTGTGATG
Source organism: Phyllomedusa bahiana (assembly GCA_025379985.1). Taxonomy (NCBI): domain Eukaryota; kingdom Metazoa; phylum Chordata; class Amphibia; order Anura; family Hylidae; genus Phyllomedusa; species Phyllomedusa bahiana. The sequence goes on along the minus strand of JAODAL010053442.1, from coordinate 18,329 downwards.
TCAGTTACACTTACTAAAGGTGACCCAAACCATACATGCCCTGTAATAAAGATGTCACCACATTCTGTATGCAAGCTAGCATTGCAAAGGTCTCCACTGACAACCTCTAGGGAAGCTCGGTCATGTATATTGCCAGGTACTTCAATAATGTCTGAGGACTCCATCCTCACCTGCATCTCACTAGGGTTTAAGCACACCTTCTCCTCTGCTGTGTCTAGCAACTCACTTAACACATCACCCTGGTGAGATACTTCCTCAACATCTCCTGTACCCATCACCCTGGTAGACCTCTTAGCGTCCGTCAGGACTATTCCTGTGTCTGGCCCACTATCAAATGCGCCCAACCCACCAGAGTCAACACCAGAACCCTGTACACTGTCTACGGACTTCTCTATTACTTGGGTATCGCTGCTAGCAACAAACATCTGAGAGGTGTTCACCCTCTCAGAAAGTTTACAGTGAACATGCTCAGTAACATCACCAACCTCATCACCTATGTCAGGATTTGCCTGCTCAGACCGGGCAGACAGAGCACATCTCTTAGAACGCTGTTCAGACATTACTGCAGTAACATATGGAGACATTTCCTCCACATCCCCTGTAACTCTCTCAAAGGAAGAAATCTCAGTATACCTGCTAGTTACCTCTGGGGCACTGCTGACAACTACTACACATAGGAAACCCTTGCCATTTACCTCAGTTTCCTCACTGGGGATTTCCTTACCATCTGAGGGGTCAAACTCACTGACCTGCCCCTCACTAGCGCCTGAGCAAACCCTCTTCTTTTCTGGGTCTAGCGTGTCACATTTTCCATTCCTATAGTCACTGTAGTCTGTGGGACCACTGCAGTAAAAGCTACTGGAAATACAGCAGACACTGGAAAATTTTACCTTAGCTGCACTACAAGTCTCAGCACAATCTTTCCCTTCAATCCCTGCAGGGTCACAATATGGATTTTCATCACAGATAGACTTCTCTGAAATGGACTGACCAGGACTGCACACAAAATCTGTCTTGGCACATGTTTTTCGATCTCTCCCATCTGAGTAATCACCATCATTACACTGTAGCACTGACACATTGCCGAGTCCATTCCCACACTGAAATAGAGACTCTTCACAGATTTTGTGTTTCTCATGGTCAATAACCAGCACATTCACACACCTAGTCTCCTCATACACAGAAAAAGAGCACTCACATTCATGGGTTGCCTCCTCCCTTTCAGGCAACACACTTGCAGAGTTTCCATTAGAATATGCAAACATCTCTCTGGGACCAACAGAATCAGAACCTAACTGCTGGCTATAGATTCCAGGACCCACATCACCTGTGCTACTTGGGTGCTCTCCCTTATTGCAGTAACTGCCCCACTTCTAGCTGCTTGTTCACACAGGGGCGCAGTAACTGGTGCTAACTTTGCAACCCAGCTAACCTCCCCCTGCTCAGGCTGCGTGATATAGCTATGGATTACAGTCTCAGATACATTTCCTTCACTGTTAGCATTTTCAATATAACCCATTGTATGTAAGGAACCAAGTCCATCAGACTCTGCAAGTCCACTGCTCTCAGGACTCTTCGGGCTTGTCAGTATATTTGGGCCTCCGTCTAGCCCAGCCAAGTCCTCACATAGATCATGCCCATGACCTGCAGTCCCACAGCACATAACCAACCCCACTGGAGCGGTCTTACCAGATTTGATGTCCGGGCTCAGTCTGGATCTCTGCTGCTGACTATCCAGGTCAGCCTGGGGTGGGGCTGCATTCACCTGGAGCTCCAGGGCGTGCAGCTGCCTCCTCTCTGGCCTCCTCCTGAGAGGGCAGTCAGGAGCACATCCCTCTGCTCTGTGGCACCTCCAACATGGCTCCTCCTGGTGGTCGGTGGTAGCAGGCTCGTGCTGATCCAGATGGTTGCCCACGGCAACGGCAGGACACAGGTCCCTCAGCAACACCATCTCTCCCGAAGTAGACTCCTTTGGTGGACGACACGGCCTCCTGGTCACAGGACCCCCGCTCAAGCAGTCGTCAGATTGGTTGCCCGTAGCAACGGCTTTCCCCACTTCTGGTTTTGCATCCTCCTGCATACAAACAGTCCTTGTTAACCCCAGACTTTCCAAAATCCCCATCTTCAGTTTGGGGTAGTCTCTTGTGTCTTGCACAGACAAATCACAGTACACCCTCTGGGTTCTGCCAGTTAGATAGGGCGCCAGGACATCTGCCCACTGCTCTGGAGGTAGCCTCTCGCTTACTGCCACCCGCTCAAACGCAGCGAGGAAGACCTCCACATCTTCCCCTGCGGTCATCTTCCACATTGCCCTCTGTACAGCACGTCGGGCTCTCACATCATCTTGTGCAGTCTCCCTTGGTGACACAGCCTCTCTCTCGGTCTTCAGCTGTGCCTGGAGCCTTTTATTTTCCTCCCGCATGGTGGCCGTCAGCTGCTCAGACTCCTTCATGGACTGCTTCAGCTGGGCAAGGAGTTCCTCCATGGCCAAACAAAAAAATTTCACCAACAGCAACAGTCTCTCTTTAAGCAGCACCAATTTTAGGCTTCTGGCCCTTTAAATCTCGCTGTGGCAAGACGTCACCTGCACCACTTCAGGTACAACTTTGTGCCAAAACTGCGCCAACTGAATTGTGCCAATTATGCCCACGGCATCCTCCACCAATTGTAAAACCTCACACGCCTTCAGCCGCCATCTTGGCTCGGCCTGGGGGTCATTCAGCTCGCAGGATCGCCGTCCTTGGTAAGACAGTTGGCATTCTGACTCCGGTCTTCCGTTTCAATCTTGGCCCCAGCCAGCTTTATTGAGGCACAGACATTACAAGCAGGCAACAAAACAAACAAAATAAACCTCGGCCGTCTGGCCACTAACTACACATGTGTACAGAGTCCCTCTCTCACATGTGAACAGGACCTAATGTCCAGTCTCACCCAAACACTTTGTCCCAGTCTCCCGTTGGGTCCCGGCTTCTTCCAAGCCTCTGGGGGGCCAGAGCCTCTGTCTCCAGCTCCAGTGCTGCTCCAGGTTCTGGCAGCAACCACGCCCCCTGATCACTTGGACAGACAGGCTTTTTATATGCCTGGTAAATCCTGGAACCGAACCTGGCCTGGAACGTGGGGACGGCCTCCCACCCAACGCTATGGCCGTCCCGGGAAAGGCAACCCATCAAAAGCCGCATAGCAGCCATACTAGTTACACATGTCAGTAACCATAGGTTACTGACGCCAAATGGTTGCCTTCCCCCACCGAATCCAGGATTTCGGTGGCACATCGGCAGCAGATCTCCTGCTGTTCGCCACCTAGTGGTAGAATCCTGCGACCGTCTGAGGTCGGTCGGCCACAACACACATACATGTACATACATATATACACATGTATACATACACATACATATTTACACACATATATACACATACACACATACATATATGTACACAAAAATATACATATACACAGAAATTTACACATATATACAACCATATTTACAGACATATACATACACATATATATATGCATGTACACATATACAGACATATACTTACACACATATATATATATACACACATACATACACATACATATTTACACACATATACACACATATTCATACAATTACACACACATATACATCATACTTCCCAACTTTTGAAAGTAAAAAAGCAGGAGATTTGAAGGTGCGGCGTGCCGCGGCAAACATTTCCATAACTACGCCCCTCTTGATGGTGAGCCATTCCCTCTTTGAAAAAGCCACACCTACGCCACCTAACTGTGTTATGACTCTGGATGAAAGCTGGGTTTTGGCGTCACCCAGCTTTCCTGGACTGTCGGTTAGCCTATTCAGCATCCAGGAGAGTTGGGAGATACCGCCACACTGTACCTACACCTAAACCATTAAATTACAATCAATATTTCCACCATACAGTGATTATACAGTGGTATATACCAGTGTACACAGGCTCTGCAGACACTTAAGTGACTACAATGCAGTAACATGTAAGGACTCACCGGAGATGTCTCCTGTGACTGGAATTGTTATCTTTCCCTTTTCTTCTCCATCCTGTCCAGATGACTTCTTCCGACCACGACTCGTCCCTACAAAATTTACCACACAAGCACCTTAGAATTCTATTTTTTTCAGCACTTCCCTACCTGTATCCACCTTTGTACAAGCAACATGGGGTGATAGGTGGGAGGTGTAGGTGGAAAGGTTATGGGGCGATAGGTGGAGTGATAACTGGAGGTGAGAGGATTATGGGGTATTACGTGGAGAGGTTATGGGGTGATGAGGGTGTTGTATTTTGTATTGGTACTAGGATGCATAACACAATGGTGGGGAGTGGTGGGAGAGAGGAGTACAGAGCACAGTTTACAATCTCTTTGGGGGAGCATAGGGCCATCCCCCAGGAGATTATGCTATGGCTGCGCCTGCACTCCCCAGAATCATATTGTGCAGGTTGAACTCCGTACCCTGCACCCCCAGAAGATCAGTTGAGGGAATGATCTTCAGGGGTTGCAGGAGATGGAGTTATGTACTGTCATTTTTTTTTTTATGTTCTTATATTCATACAGGTTTCCCCTTTGGACTATGTCGGACTCATTGGATTATGTTGGACCAACGTTGGACTGATTTCTGTAATAAAATGGTGAAAGAGGGCTGATGTCGGGGAGTGTTCATTTAAATAGAAGTTTTTTGTGTAAATTGTGTCTTTTTTTTTTAAAATTTAATTTCAGTTTTAGTAATGGCGGTATCTGACAGACGCCTCTCCATTACTAGCGCTCGGGCTTGGTGTCAGCCAGCAGTAGTTTTTGTCATCCCTAGGTTGACACTAACCCTGTGTCACTATTGCCCCAGTACCTAAAGCACCAGGGGTACTAGGAAGAGCTGGTAACCGTCAGAAGTGGACCCTCTAGTGTGATAGTCCGCTTGTGGGGCGGCTGCGGGCTGGTATTTTTAGAATGAGAAGGGACCAGTGTTAATAGACCATCCCATTCTGATATTAGCAGGCTGCAGCTGTTGGTTTTACCATGGCTGGTTATGGAAAATGGAGAGGACCTCTCGCTTTATTTTTTTTCAAATATCATTTACTTATCGAGAATCCTAAACTCGGCACCTCCTGTAATCATTACAGTGGATGCCCGTGTGCAGATTCTCATTAAATAAATACTTTTTCAGAAAAAAAATGACATGGGGTTCCCCCAATTTCCATAACCAGCCAAGGTAAAACCAACAGCGGCAGCCTGATACTATCAGAATGGGAAGAACCATCGATACTGGTTCTTTCCATTCTAAAAATACCAGCCTGCAGCTGCTCCAGAAGCGGACCCTCACATTAGAGGGTCCACTTCTGATGGTTACCGGCTCTTCCCAGTACCCCTGGTGTGTTGGGTACTGGGGTAATAGTGACACGGGGTTAGTGTCAGCCTTAGGCAACAAGAAACACATCTGGCTGACACCAAGCCCGAGCGATAGTAATGAAGAGGTGTCGGTCAGATACCTCCACTACTATCACTGGAATTGTATGGAAAAAAACACAAACAAATTGCACGAAAAAAAACTTTTATTTAAATAAACACTCCCCGACACCAGCCCTCTTTAACCATTTTATTTGAAGAAAAAAAGATCCAAGGTTGATCCGACGTAGTCCACGGAATCCGACGTAGTCCAAATGGGAACCTGTAAATAAACAAACATTGCACTCATACACATAGGCTGGATACCCTATTCAGCATCTAAGAAAGCTGGGTGACACCCATCACCCACAGGTAACATCCAGCTTTCCAGGATAGGAATACTGGGTGCCACCTTTGGGGGATGGAGTGTCACCCAGCTTTCCTGGATGCTGAATAGGCTATTGCCATAGGCAATCACCAGAGTCTGTTCCCTGCGGCCTGTCTCCTGCCCTCTGCAGCCACCAAAGACAGACCACAGGGGGCAGGAGAAAGGGAGCAGAGGGCAACTTCTACCCCTTGTGGCCTGTCTCCTGCCCATTGAGACCGCCAGAGACAGACCGCAGGGGCAAGGAGACAGGAGCAAGGGACAGAAGATAAGTGGGCAACTCCAACCCCTTGCACATTCAAACACACACCCCTCCCACACACACAAACACACCCCTCACTTACAATGAAACACACACACCCCTCACACACACACTGAAATACACACACACTTCGCACCCACACTGAAATACACACACTGTGCCACACTCCTCTGCGCACACACTCTGCCACCCATCTCCTCTGCGTACTCTCTGCCACCCATCTCCTCTGCACACACTCTGCCACCCATCTCCTCTGCACACACTCTGCCACCCATCTCCTCTGCGTACTCTCTGCCACCCATCTCCTCTGCGTACTCTCTGCCACCCATCTCCTCTGCACACACACTCTGCCACCCATCTCCTCTGCACACACACTCTGCCACCCATCTCCTCTGCACACACACTCTGCCACCCATCTCCTCTGCACACACTCTCTGCCACCCATCTCCTCTGCACACACACTCTGCCACCCATCTCCTCTGCACACACTCTCTGCCACCCATCTCCTCTGCACACACTCTCTGCCACCCATCTCCTCTGCACACTCTGCCACCCATCTCCTCTGCACACTCTGCCACCCATCTCCTCTGCACACTCTGCCACCCATCTCCTCTGCACACTCTGCCACCCATCTCCTCTGCACACTCTGCCACCCATCTCCTCTGCGCACACTCACCTGTCTTGCTGCTGGTCCCGCTAAGCCCCGCCCCCTTCCCGTAGTGCTCGGGGCTCCCTGCTCTCAAGCAGCTTCCTATGAAGCTAGGAGAGTGTTGCCGGGCCGCGGCCGAGGATGGTGGCTTCAGGGGAGCGTCAGGAGACGCTACCCTGATGCCTCCTTTTACACATAAAACCTCAGGCAGCTCTTCAGCTGCGGGAGGTTGAACAACTGAAGTTACACTGAAGATACTGTAAGGCCGTGTTCACACGGCTTATTTCGCCGCGGATTGGCGCCGTACTGCGCGCCGGATTTGCGCTACAGTACGGCGCCAATCCGTCGCAGTAATTACAGTAATCCACTGTTCTCACAGAGACCAGTGGATTCCGTTGCTCCTACCCGCTTGGCGAATCCGCCGGGCGGGGAGAAAGTGACATGCACATTATCCAAGCGCAATACACGCCGTGGATAATGGAAGTCTATGGGGCCGGCGGCCCGCGCCCCCGCACCTGCCCCTTATTCAAGCCGGAATTGCGAGCGCAATCCGGCTCGCAATTCTGGCTTCAATAAGCCGTCTGAACGAGGCCTAAGGCCTCGTTCACACGGCGTAGTTGGGGACGGATTGGTGCCGTACTCCGCGCCGGATTTGCGCTTCAGTACGGCGCCAATCCGTCCCTGTCATTACGGTAATCCACTGCTCTCATAGAGAACAGTGGAATCCGTCGCTCCTCCCCGCTCGGCAAATCCGCCGCGGGGGGAGAAAGTGACATGAACATTATTTACGGCGCGGACGCGCCGTAAACAATGCATTGTCTATGGGGCCGGGAGCGGCGCCCCCGCGGCGCTCCGGCCCTGCCCCCGTCCCGCCCCTTATTCACGGCGGATTTGTGAGCTCAATACGGCTCACAAATCCGTCGGGAATAAGCCATGTGAACACGGCCTAACTGTGCTCGTGCATTAAGACACTACACACATGCGCGGGATTTCAATACAATGGCCAAACTAATTACAATAAAGGGGAGTGGTTTATGCAAATGTAACTGATTTTGTTGGACTCTTCTCTGACGCAAAACGTAAGTTTGACTCTTTGCAGCTCATTTGCATATACTAAAAAGAAGTATAACAGCTTTATTTTAAGGATTTACTTTTATTCCTTTATGCAAATAGGGATGTTTTTACAAGCCTTTGTGGTATAGTCATTTATTTTACATATAAAAAACCTGGTGACAGGTCCTCTTTAAGCATGAATTGCTGTGGAAGGGTCACTTGCAGAAAAAAGGCCACACAGGTCCTAGGCTTCCAACCACCGTGACATCTTTTGCCTCCAAACCCAAGCGGTCCTCTGCTGCCAATGTGCTGGAGCAGCATGAGCAGGCACCATTCCCAGTCCCAAATACTGTCGGCCAATTCCCACCAGCAACACAGCCTACACCTTCCCCTCCATCAGTGTGACCTGCACACTGTACAGCAGCCAGTCTGGCAGCCAGCCTTCTGTGTACCAGGTGTGGGAGCCAAAAACCTGAATGTTGGCATTGCCACGCTGTTGGCCTTGGAAATGTTGCCTTTCTGCCTGGTGGGTGTGCCTTAACAGCAGGCTTAGTGTGAAGATAGCCTGGGGGTCATTCTAGGTCCTTATGGCTAACTATAAAGGTTCTCCTGACTCCATCTTGGGCACTAGGAAACCTGGAAACCCAATCAGACAGAGGAGTCACCTTTGATACTGATGCAGCCTCTGATCCCTGCTGTGCTTAGATGCTACTCTAGGAACAGAACTATTAGATACAGCTCAGTTCCTAGAGCACTTGCGGTGTTAGACAGTAGATACAATCTTATTTATCTCCTGGACAAAGCAAAATCAACTTTGTTCAGGAGATCAATTTACCCTTCTCTACATGTTAAAAGCTAATACTTATGGTGATAAACCAATTTAAGGTTTTAAGAGGCCTGACTGGTAAAGGGTTACAGACCAAAATAGAGAAACTAACTGCTAGACAATGGTTGGTTTGGTAGTTTTTATGTAGTTTTAAGCCAATTGAGTAAATTATAGCAATTCATTTAGTACCAATTATGTACTTCAGTCAAGTGTTTTTGTTGATTTTGAACTACTAGCAATTTAATCATCTTGAATGTTTTCATATTAAGTGATTACTTTGTATTAAACAGAAAATATATTCATGATGTGCTCTTTCATTTATGTGGTTAAAGGGTTAGTCACATCATATACAATGAAGTCACAATGCTAAGAGGGTGTTTAAGCACCTGGGTAAAGATTGTGGGGCCATCATTTTTGTATACTAATTGTTGGTGTTTGCCTTTTAGTGGATTAGTGTTATATACCTATTGATGCAACAACATTTTAAGGAAACCGTACTCCAAAGATCTGGAAATATACTTGTACTAGATTTTCATTCACTTATTCACAGTCAATGTTAACACCATCAAGTTCAGATCAATTCTTTGAGAAGCATTGGTAAGTACAGGAACACTATTTGGCTTAATTATGTTTTGGATACAACCCTTCCTTAGGCATGTAGGGATGGAGTAGTTTCTCATATAGCAGCATTATGTGCCTGTGGTGATCCCGTACTGTAATACTTCACAAAGAATTGCCCTCACTTAGAGGGTGTAAACATAACAACCCTCATTTACCATTGCTGTCTATAAGTTAGACAGCTAAAAATGCACCAGATTTTCCACATTGACTCATGTTGCTTGATAAATTGGTGCAACTTTAGAATTGCTTAGCTTTTTAGACCAGTTTTTTTCTGGCTTCTTTTCTAGCATTATGTTGGCGGTGATTTTGATGCATCATAGTCACGCTGGCCTTTACACAAGACCACACTCACTTTCCATCAAGACACAATCAATGGTTTAGCAATGTGCAAAAGGCATATTAAGCCAATAATAATTGTGTCTGGTGCATGCTGCGACATGCTGTGCCGAAATTGCACCATTTTTGGAAACTTTTCTGGTGTAACCACATTAGCAACTAAGAGCCAAACTTTCTGTTATATGAGCTGAATCACATACTGCAGTTGCATATGAATAAAAATCTATTGTAAGCAGTTTTTGGAATCTCGACCATATGGTTTTATCAAGTGTTGTTACACTGGGTTCGGAAAGTATTCAGACTCCTTTAAATTTTTCACTCTTTGTTCCATTGCAGCCATTTGGTAAGATTCAAAAAGTTCATTTTTTTTCCTCATTAATGTACACTCTGCCCCCATCTCGAAAGAAAAAAAAAACAGAAATGTAGATATTTTTGCAAATTTATTAAACAAGAAAAAATGAAAAATCACATGGTCTTAAGTATTCAGACCTTTGCTGTGACACTCATATTTAACTCACATGCTGTCCATTTCCTTTTAATTCTCCTTGAGATGGTTCTACTCCTTTATTGGAGTCCAGATGTGTTTAATTAAACTGACTGGACTTGATAAGGAAAGGCACACACTTGTCTATATAAGACCTGACAGTGCATGTAAGAGCACATGAGGTCTAAGGAACTGCCCAGGGAGCACAGAGACAGAATTGTGGAAAGGCACAGATCTCAGCAAGGTTACAAAAGAATTTCTGCAGCACTCAAGGTTCCTAAGAGCACAGTGGCCTCCATAATCCTTTTATCAAAGAAGTTTGGGACAACCACAACTCTTCCTCAACCTGGCAGTCCAGCCAAACTAAGCAATCGTGGGAGAAGCGCCTTGGTGAGAGAGGTAAAGAAGAACCCCAAGATCACTGTGGCTGAGCTCTACCAGGCGGGGCTTTATGGCAGAGTGTCCTCTCCTCAGTGCAAGACATATGAGAGCCTGCATACAGTTTGCAAAAAAACACATGAAGGACTCCCAGACTATGAGAAATAATAGTCTCTGGTCTGGTGAGACGAAGCCTGTGAGGGAGGAGGGGGCCGTGCTCTTTACATCACAACAGCTGCAGCAGCTGCCTCTGTGACTTACTTTCAGTTCTTCTGCAGCCCGTGATAGGATCGACCCTCCTCTCTCTCTCTGCCAGCAAGAGTTACTGAAGCCCCGCCCACAGGCAGAAGGAGAGGAGTGGCCGACTTCGATCATCACTGCAGGAGAACTGCAGCTGCTGCAGCTATACTAATGTAAAGAGCAATCAGTACTGTGATCGGAATGTGGCCCCCCTCCTCACACGCTGAGTTAATGTGGGGCCCCGATGAAGCCCCCTCTCGGCCCCAGCGACCCCCGGTGAGGCTAGGGGGGCTGTATGTGGGGCTGGGGGCTGTATGTGAGGATGGGGTGTATGATAGGCTGGGGGGTGTATGTGAGGCTGGGGCTGTATGTGAGGATGGGGGGTGTATGTGAGGCTGGGGGCTGTATGTTGTGAGGCTAGGAGGTGTATGTGAGGCTGGTGGTGTATGTGAGACTGGGGTTTGTATGTGAGGCTGGGGGCTGTATGTGAGGCTGGGGGGTGTATGTGAGGCTGGGGGCTGTATGTGAGGCTGGGGGTGTATGTGAGGCTTGGGGTGTATGTGAGGCTGGTGGTATATGTGAGGCTGGGGGCTGAGGGGCGTATGTGAGGCTGGCGGCTGTGAGGCTGGGAGTGTATGTGAGACTGGGGGCTGTGAGGCTGGGGGTGTATGGGAGGCTGGGGGCTGTGAGGCTGGGAGTGTATGTGAGGCTGGGGGCTGTGAGGCTGGGGGTGTATGTGAGGCTGGGGGCTGTGAGGCTGGGGGTGTATGTGAGGCTGGGGGCTGTGAGGCTGGGGGTGTATGTGAGGCTGGGGGCTGTGAGGCTGGGGGTGTATGTGAGGCGGGTTGTGTATGTGAGGCTGGCAGCTGTGAGGCTGGGGGTGTATGTGAGTCTGGGGGCTGTGAGGCTCGGGGTGTATGTGAGGCTGGGCACTGTATGTTAAGCTGGGGGCTGTATGTGAGGCTAGTGGCTGTGAGGCTGGGGGCTGTGAGGCTGGGGGCTCTATGTGAAGCTGAGGGGTGTATGTGAGGCTGGGGGCTGTGAGGCTGGGCAGTGAATTTGAGGCTGGAGGCTGTGAGGCTGGGGGTGTATGTGAGACTGGGGGCTGTATGTGAAGCTGGGGGCTGTATGTGAAGCTGGGGGGTGTATGTGAGGCTGGGGACTGTGAGGCTGGGAAGTGTATGTGAGGCTGGGGGTGTATGTGATACTGGGGTTTGTATGTGAGGCTGGAGGCTGTATGTGAGGCTGGGGGGTGTATGTGAGGCTGGGGGCTGTGAGGCTGGGGGCTGTATGTGAGGCTGGGGGTGTATGTGAGGCTGGGGGTGTATGTGAGGCTTGGGGTGTATGTGAGGCTGGGGTTGTATGTGAGGCTGGGGGGTGTATGTGAGGCTGGGGGTATATGTGAGGCTGGGGGCTGAGGGGCGTATGTGAGGCTGGCGGCTGTGAGGCTGGGGGTGTATGTGAGACTGGGGGCTGTGAGGCTGGGGGTGTATGTGAGGCTGGGGGCTGTGAGGCTGGGGGCTGTGAGGCTGGGAGTGTATGTGAGGCTGGGGGCTGTGAGGCTGGGGGTGTATGTGAGGCTGGGGGCTGTGAGGTTGGGGGGTGTATGTGAGGCTGGGGGCTGTGAGGCTGGGGGTGTATGTGAGGCTGGGGGCTGTGAGGCTGGGGGTGTATGTGAGGCTGGGGGTGTATGTGAGGCTGGGGGCTGTGAGGCTAGGGGGTGTATGTGAGTCTGGGGGCTGTGAGGCTCGGGGTGTATGTGAGGCTGGGCACTGTATGTTAAGCTGGGGGCTGTATGTGAGGCTGGGGCTGTGAGGCTGGGGGTGTATGTGAAGCTGAGGGGTGTATGTGAGGCTGGGGGCTGTGAGGCTGGGCAGTGTATGTGAGGCTGGGAGTGTATGTGAGGCTGGAGGCTGTGAGGCTGGGGGTATATGTGAGGCTGGGGGCTGTATGTGAAGCTGGGGGCTGTATGTGAAGCTGGGGACTGTGAGGCGGGGAAGTGTATGTGAGGCTGGGGGATGTGAGGCTGGGGGTATATGTGAGGCAGGGGGCTGTGAAGCTGTGAGGCTGAGGGTGTATGTGAGGCTGGGGAGTGTATGTGAGGCTGGGGGTGCAGTGTCTGAGGCTGGAGGGGGCTGTATGTGAGGCTGGGGTGTTGTATGTAGTATATATATATATATATATATATCTATATATATATATATATATATATATATATATAGATATAGATAGATAGATAGATAGATAGATATAGATATAGATAGATAGATATATGTTTGTGTGTATGTGTGTGTACGCTGTATATGTGTGTGTATATACACCATATATATCTGTGTGTATATACATTATATGTGTGTTAATACACTGTAAATGTGTATGTGTGTGTGTGTAAATTTGTGTGTACAGTAGTGACCTAGTCACATCAGTCACACAGGCAGAGCGGCTGGTATTCACTGCCATATCCCAATACTGCCCTTTTAGCCATTGAAGGCAGCGGCGCAATGCAATGATGTCATTGAGCATGTACTAGGGCTTAAGCCTACCTCTAGGCTTAGGGCATAGTAGATGTCGGAACTGGTGTCTCAGAGCAGGTGGTGTGATGACGTCATGCCGCACGCTCTGGACTCAAAGTGCGGGGGAAGAGTAAGAGGGAAGAGACACTTTGTCTGTATAACTAGTTGTTTTGGCCCCATTTCAAATTCATTTTCTTCTACTGGATGATACCTTTTAATAGACGTAATGTTCTGCAGCGTGCTGCACCACGGACATCCGTCACGTCAAGTAGGGAATCTGTTGCTGAAAAGTATTTGTCTACAGATGGTGTCTGGTGGTAGGGGGCCCCAAGCTGAAGTTTTGCTCCCGGGCCAATGAGTCTTTAGCTACACCCTTGCTAAGTGGTATATGTGGAGAAAACCAGGCACTGCTCATCATACCTGCCCAGTACAATCCCAACAGTGAAACATGGTGGTGGCAGCATCATGCTATGGGGGTGTTTTTCAGCAGGATGACTGGTTGCAATTGAAGGAAAGATGAATGTGGCCAAGTACAGAGATATCCTGAATGAAAACCTCTTCCAGAGTTCCTGGACCTGAGACTGGGCTGAAGATTCTTCTTCCAACAAGACAATGACGCTAAGCACACAGCTAAAATAACAAAGCAGTGGCTTCAGAACAACTCTGTGACCATTCTTGACTGGCTCAGCCAGAGCCCTGATGTAAACCCAATTGAGCATCTGTGGAGAGATTTGAAAATGGCTGTCCACCAACGTTCACCATCCAACCTGAGGGAGCCGAAGAGGATCTGCAAGGAAGAATGGCAATGGATCCTCAAATCCAGGTGTGAAAAACTTGTTGCATCATTCCCAGGAAGACTCATGGCTGTGCTAGCTCAAAAAGGTGCTTCTACTCAATACTGAGCAAAGGGTCTAAATACTTATGACCATGTGATATTTCAGTTTTTCTTGTTTAATAAATTTGCAAAAATATCTACATTTCTGTTTTTTTCTTTCAAGATGGGGTGCAGAGTGTACATTCATCAGCAAAAAAATCAAATCTTTGGATTTTACCAAATGACTGCAATAAAAAAAAAAAAGAGTGAAAAATTTAAAGGAGTCTGAATACTTTCCGTACCCACTGTATATTTGCGATATATGGAGACAGTGGTCAGCTGCTAAGGTCACCCAATCACATCTTAAATGTTTGCATTTGTGCAAAGAAACCCACCTAATGTTGGACGGATACGCCACATGTCTGAGTTATGCACTGTGTTTTATATTATTTTCACTGGATTATTAAAATTTTCCAAGATTTTTAAAAACCACCTTCCCATTGTGTTAAAATAGAAGCCCTTACTTTCCTCTCTCATGAAAAAAGCATTGTCAAAGCTTCAGTGTCCCTTCCCCCTCCAGTTCCCTCACTGATGACTAGAGATGAGTGAACCCTTAAAAGTTCGAGCTCTAGCCGAACCTCGAATTTTGAGAAGTTCGATTCAAAGTTCGAGTCGAACCAGAACTGAATTTCGAACCCTATTAAAGTCAATGGGAGATGTTCAGGTTAATTTTTATACCAATACAGGTGAGGAGAAGCTGGAATTATCATTCATAATAGTAAATTGGATATGTGGAACAACTTAGTGAAGAAAATCTGGCTCTAAGAGTCACAGAAAAAAAATTCACAGGCTAAAATAATTCATTCCTTTCAATGGCTATCTGAAAATATGAGGACAGTGTAGCTATAGGAGGTATAGCGGTAGCAGCTGCTACGTGGCCCCTTTGACACATAAGAAGACACCAGTATTGGAAATAGCACATGGTAACTGGCAGGAGCTCAGTTTCACTTTTTGCACCAGGGCCCAAGAACATGTGATATATGTGGTGGCAGCAAGAACATCCCAGTGGGGGGACATGGAGGTTCAGCTGGCAGGGCTGTAGTTATAGGGGGTGCAGTGGTAGCCAGTGCTGCCGTCAGTCATGTATTAACCGTTTCAGAGCCCCAAATGGGGCCCTCACACATCACTAGTACTGCCTAATTGGCACCCGTGCCAGTTACCATGTGTCACTTCCAATACTGATATGTTCTTATGTGTCAAAGGGGCTTTTGGGAAACATCAGGATACAGGACTCCGTTGCAGCTGCTACTGCCAGGGGTGTCAATAGGGCAGTATGGGCAGTACTCTTGTCAGGGGCCCTAATCAAAAAGGGGCCCACAAATATGTTAAAAAAATAGTAACTAGTAATGGGTGGTGGCCCTGTTTGATATGGCTGGATGGGCCCCGAATCGTTTAAAATAGATGACTTATGGAATGATGATGAATGACTGATGTTAATAGTGATGATGGAATTTTTAAATTACTTTTGGAAGAAAAGGCTGCAGTTTACTAGCGGTGACTCGCGGGGGGCAATAAAATAGTAAAGGATCCCCTTTTTTTGCCAAGTTTTGTCAATACAGGTTCTAAAAACAGCTTAAAAAAGGGCCCAGTATCGGGGAACAACGAATTTTTTTTTAAACATAGGAATCAACAATTATATCACTTTAAAACATAAAAGTAATAAAAAAAAGGGTTACAAAAAATAGTGTGAATTTGGGGTCATTTTGCTAAATATGTATTTACAAAGGTTAAATACTTACAACTTCCCCTAAAGTTATAAATCCCCTGTTTTTATAACTTCAGCCATTGAGAAGCTTAATGGTGAAAACAGGGAATCCGGGGACTTTCCCCTCAACACCAGCAAAAAAGCGCCCTACTGCTGGGTACCAGAGCTTCAAAATCACCAAAGTCTCTTGGTTTTTAAATTGTCTTAAACAAAAAAAAGGTAGACACAACCTACGTTTTGTGTCCACTTAGAGCATAGGGGGTCTTTTGTATTCCCTCATCTTGTACCATGGAGGGGCCAGCTCCCTGAGTTAAGATGGGAAAATAAGAAATCAATCCAAAAACCAGAGAAGCGGGGCCCCATTGGTCGTAAATTAAGTAAAGTTGCAGGCTTTGAGATGAAAAAGGGGTATGAAACCCTGTGTGATTATAACTTGTGAACAAAATGAAAATTATAATTAGTTTAAAATACAAAAAAATGGAAATTATGACATCAAATAGTCATAATTTCCTAGCACTACGGGCAGGAAAAGGATGGATGGGGGGGGAGCGGGGGTCCCAGTGGGAGGCCAAATGATTAATTTTTAAGGATTTGCAATAGTCTTGGGGGGGAGATGACGAGGGCGTGGACCAAGCATTTTTATGCTTTAAATTAAAGGGAACCTGAAATTAGGTTATGCCCCCCTTGCTGGGGAAAGAAAAATTTAGGTCAACCTGCTGTTTTGCGCTTTTTCCTTTTTTGTAAATCGTATTTTTTTAGAGCATTTATCCCTAAAATTTATTCATTTTTGTTTAGCCCTGCCCCCCAAAAGGCTAGCCCCCCCCATGACATTTATTCACTGTTTCTAAATTCAAAGTAAAAAAAAAGCAAAAAAAAGCATCACCCCACGTATCTGAAATATAAAGCACAAAGGGTGCCAGCAGCGAGGGCTCAGATGACAAGCCCCAAAAAACATGATAAGAAAAAAATTAAGAGTTTTAAATTTCAAGCCGTCAAAATTTTTGTTACTCACTTAACTGGTGTTGACACGTAAAATTATTTTTTCTTTAAAGGGAAAAAATTATCTACAAAAGATGGGGGAATGCCAGGGACAAATGTCGGCCTACTTACGCGAATGTTTTGTCACATCCTTTTAGGAGGATTTTGTTATGTGAACCCCCCTATTAATAAGATTCTGGGGTGGGGGCGTTTTTTAGACACGTCTTCCTCATTTTTGGCGGTCGTTGGGAAAAAATGGGTTTTCATCGCTTTTGAATTCATAGAAAAGATTTCAATTTACTTGAAATTATTCTGATGTCTCCTTTCTTTTTTGGATACTTTAGTCCCTGAATAATGGGGGACAACTTGTCTGTATTTAAGATATATAAAAAAAAATTTTCTGCATTTTTCCAGCTTCATCCTCGACAGTGTTTTAAGTATTACCCTTTTAGCAGTGCCGAATTAGGAGAAAAATAGAAAAAGATATGAGTTTGAACAATCTCTAGAGGTTTGATTAAAAAATTTTTTTAAAATAAGGGGGGTTCCTTTACGTGCTTAATTTTATGCCCTAAATCTGCAATATAAAACGATTCAAAAATACAACTAAAAAAAAAAACACAGACAAACTATGGTGTTTTTCACTAGATTTACTGAAATGAGCCACAAAATTAATAAAATCATCAAAAAAATATTTTTTTCCAATTTTACAAAAACAGTTTTTTTAATATGATGACTTCCCAAAATCTTTTCCCCCTTTCTTCTGTCGTAGGCTCCAAATTGGTTTGGTCTTTTTTTGTCCCTTCAAAAACATATCCCCTCTACAATTTTGGGTACTTCCAGACGGGATGTTTTCCCTTTCCTGGGTTGTGTGGCGTACTTAATGCAGAAAGGCAATGCTTTATTCACCCAGTTCTAAAAAAAAAATGATTCCGATTCTATCTAACTGCCTTTCAGATTGGTTTCTATGTTTTAGGTGTCCATGCCAACTCTTTTTTCGTTGAAGAAACTAAAGTGAATGCATACTGCTTAATAATCATAGGCTTTTATACGCAAAAAACGGGATTTACGTTTTTAAACATTTTTTTAATCTAGGCATATGGGCGTGTCTTTGTTTATGATTTTTAAAACTCCCAAAGCCCTTTTGAGGGG
This sequence comes from Phyllomedusa bahiana, assembly GCA_025379985.1. NCBI lineage: Eukaryota > Metazoa > Chordata > Amphibia > Anura > Hylidae > Phyllomedusa > Phyllomedusa bahiana. Next base: position 484 of record JAODAL010053442.1, on the reverse strand, counting down.
GTGATCGTTTAAAAAAATGAAAAGACGGGAACTGAATGGATTTTTCGTTTAAAAAAACTCAACCCTCTGGGTTTAAATGAGACTTCGCTATCAAATCATAAAATGGAAAAAAAAATAATTTCCTCCGTTTCAATCAATTTTGGGCCCTTTTATTTTCTTTTGTAATATTGTATTATATTTTTTTAAATTTTTTTTTAAATTTTTATTTTGGTTTTTTTTGAATTTTGTAAAAAGGGGGTCGGGACCTTTGGGCTCACATTTTCTACTTCATACAGTACCCCTTTACGCTTGTCCCCGCCAGCCCAAGTTTCATTATGTTGATTCATTTATGCATTTTTTGTCGGTGTTGGAGTACATTTTTAAGATCTTGAATTTTTATGTAATTTGAGGTAATATAGGGATTGATTTTCACGTTGTGTTGGCATTGGAGTTGCCACCCGAGCTTTTGAGGTTAGTGAGCTTGCGTGCGATTTCCCCCTGTGGA
>JAODAL010053441.1:0-25296 GCA_025379985.1 Phyllomedusa bahiana | reverse complement strand
GTTTAAATGCAAAAAATTTTTAAATTTTTAAAATTTGGTTTAAAAATTTTTCAAATTTTTCACGTTTTTTTTGATTTTTTTTCACAATAAAAAAAACTTTTTTTGGGGCCCAAAAAATTTTTACTACCCTTAAAAGGGCCAACAATTGTAAAGGGGAAAACAATCTCTAAAATTCACATGGATAGGTTAAATTTGTAAAAAGTTATTCTCACAAAAAGTGAAAAATGAAAAGATTTAAAAATTAGGGCTCTGTCAGAAAAAGGCCCAAAAAAATGGCCCCGGCGGTTTGGGGGTTTTAATCCCCCTTTTAAAGTGTGGATCTTTTTTTTTCAAAGAAGGGTTTTGGAGGCGGAACAAAAGGTTTTTGTACCTGAAGCTGCTCGACTTGAAGTCCCTAAAAATTAGTCCATGATTCGAAATTGCAGGTCATCTTGGATTTCTCAAAAAATTTAAATGAACTACTGCTTCGTTCTTTTTGGTGGCCTAATTGTAAGAAAAAAGTTAAAAATTTGGGTCTCCTCTTGCTTAACATGTGCTTTAAAAACAAGGTACCACGGACCCTTCCCCTTGGGTTTTTTTCTTAAACCGTTTCCCAGTTCCTTCCAGCCCCTGGGGATAAAATTTTATGGATTTCATTGTGGACTGCCCCCCCCTAAGGAAATGATTTCCCCTTCCTTGTTGTGGGGCCCGTTTTTCAAAAAGGGGCCCCATTTCATCCCTACTAGGGGGAATCCCTACTGCTGAAAAACTGCAGAATTGATGGTCAAGGAAATTTTTAGGTGCAAAATTTTCCTGCAATGTATTTTCAGTTTGAGGTGTAAAATTCCCCAAACACAGATTTTGGAAAAACTTCTGCACAGCCTTATGAGTCACTTTTAAATTTTTTCCACCCCCTTTTTCACCCCCAAAAACCCAAATTTTGGCCCCTACTGAAAGGACTAATAAAATTTGGGAAACAATACCTGGGGGTTTTTTTTTCCTCCCTCCGGATGACGGGGGTGGATTTTTAAACGGGCAGGGGTTTGCCTACAACAACCCCAAAAACAAAACTTTACATCCAAACCCTGTTTTATGCTAATTTTTGGGGTTTAAATTCCGTTTTTTATTCCTAATCTACCAATAAGAAACCCCTTTTTTCCTGCTGAAAACCCAACGGGATTAAAAAAAAAATTGAAAGAAACTCAGGAAAAAGTAAAAAGATCCTACGGGGAAGCTCAAAAAGAAAATAAAAAATCAGCGGGATAAACATCGCAAAGCTTCCCCAACTTTAAATTTTGGTGAAAAGGTTTGGGGGGCTTTCTACTAAAAATCTAAAAATTCATGTTCCTTCTCCAAAATTTGGGGGTCAGAAATTAAAACGCCTTCCAAAGCTTTTTTTAGGAAAAACCCCTTCCCTAAAAAAAGTGCTTTTAATTTTATACATTTTTCTTTGATATCCTCTAATTTTGAAAATTTCTACGACCCCTAAAAAAATTGGCCTTTTTGGGAATCCCCTTTTTTTGTGAAGGGGTCCCAAACCCTAGAGAAATGTAAAAAACTTTTGTACCCGTTTTTTTCCGAAATATTTTTGTCTGAATCTGCTTATTTTTTAAACATAATTTAGATAAAAAAAAATTAAATTAATAAAGCCCCCCCAAAAATAAAACCCGATTGTAAAATATTTCAAGGTTTTCAAAAAAAAACAATAGCATTCCCACCAAACCTAAAAATAGATTAGAAAAACCTTGGTGCACGGGACAGTTCCCATGGTTTGCGCCTTTTTTCTGGTGTTTAAAAGGTGCCATCAAAAAAAAAATAGTTATGTGCCCAAAAAAAAAAATAAAAATAATGAAAACAAAATCATTGTTTTCCCGGGTAAATTTGGGTACCTTTGTGTTCAAAAAAAAACTTGATTGTTTTCAAAACCCAGGTAATTTGATTTTAAACTGTATAGGGTTCAAACGTCAAAAACTTGCAAGAAAGTTTACTCTACTCCCCCAACAGATCTTTAAATTTTCCTTTCACAGGGTCCTTCGTATTTTTTAAGTTATGAAGGAAGGCCGTGACAAAAGGGGAATAAAGTATCGATAAACCAAAATTTGCGGGGGCCCTTGTTTTTTAAATCGTTTTACAGGGAAAATATCGGTCTTCCTGGTATTGGAACCCCTCTTTATGCCCCTTTTGGTAATGCAAAAAAGGGGTAGCAATAGTAGGATTAAACTTTTTAGAAAAATTTTCTTTTTCCTCCTCAGAAATTTTAAATTTTTTTTCCCCAATTTCCCCCAAACCCAAAAACCCTTTTCAATTCCTTAAAATTACTCATTGAGTTTGGTCTTTTGGAAGCCTATTATTGTTTCTAAATTCACAAATTTTAATTCTCTCAACCATGCTTTATAGTACTTTTTTTTTAAGTTTACAATATTAAAACCCCTTTGTCACTGGGTTTGTTTAAATATCTCCCTTGTTAGTTTGTGTTTTCAATGCTTTTTTCTTCCTCCATTTTAAAATTTAAAGAAGATGGTTGTCGTCTGGGGCTAGTTTCTTTATGCTTGCTTTAAAATTATTTCCCAAAAAAAACGTATCCAATAAATTATTTTGGGGTTTTTGGAGGTGTTTTCCCTAGTTTTTGGGCTTAAAATTTGTCAAAGGGGTATATCTAAAAATTATGGGGTTTTTCCCTTCCCCTTAAACCCTTGAAATTTTTTTCAGATCACAAATGTTTTTTTCCTTTTATTTTTCCCAAAAGGGGTTTTGTTCATCATTCCCTTTTCATTTTTTGATATTTATGCAAACCCAACTTTTTAGAAAAGAGTTTAATATCTTTTCCCCTAAAAATTTCTTTTAAATTTGGGCTTTGGGATGAAGTAAGACCATATGAAAAAACCCCCCCTGTTTTTGTTTTTCCGTTAATTAGAGGGAAAAGTTAATCAGTTGTAGTGCCCCCCTTCCTTTTGTTATTTCTGATGATTCCCCTTTTTTTGGGACCCCTCAAGGGGAACCCCTTGGGGGTTTTCAAAAAAAAGTGGTGTATTTGAGTCTGAGATTGAGTTTGCGCTGTGTTCAAAACCGTCCTTTTCCCCTGTAACGGGTGGCGTGTTTTTTAATGCCATTTAAAATTTTGGGCTGTGCTCCCCCCCCCATGGGCCACCACACCACAGGATGCGGGAAGAGGACAATTTTATTTGACCCCAAATGACCCCTCTCCCGTTTGGGACTTCTCTAAAAGATTCTGATCTTGAAACTGCCTGCTTTAGAATTTTTTTTTGCTTTTTCTTTTTTGAAAAACCCTAGTTCTTTCTCGGGACCCTTTCCCCTCCAACCTGTTTTCTTCCCCTGCGTATGTTTATTAATAAAACCCCTGTGGAGGATTCTTCGACGGGCAGAAGTCTCTGAATCTGCCCAAATCTGAATATAGATTGGTTTGTAGGTAAATCTACTTTTTTTCCAAAATTTATAAACCGGGATTGTTTCAAAATTTTTTCGATCCCTCGATATTTGTTATTTTTCCCTTTCCTTAATTTCTTCTTCAGAGTTTCTATTTTTACGTTGTAATTTTTGTTCTAATTCGGGAAAATTCAGGAGGGGGCCCAAAAGGTTATTAACCCTTGACATGTCGGGAGGTCAGATATGTTTTTTAAAAATTGGGGATCTTTCACCTTTTTCTACAAGTGTCCCCTGCTGGGGAGGGGTGTCAAAAGGGGGGCCTTATTTGTTCTGTGTCTTTTGGATTGGGGACGATCCCCAAAGTAGTTGGCTTGGGATCCCTTATGAAGCTATTTCCTTTGCTTTAGGTTAAAAGGGCTTTGTTAATAGGTGGGGTTCCACCAGATTTGGGTGATAAAAAGGGGAGTTTTTCCCTTTCTTTCAGAAGAAAAAAAGGGGGTTTAATGATGGGGTTAGGATCGGGTTTTTTAAAATTTGTGTGTAAGGGGGAAAGGTTAGTTTTAAAAAAATTTTAAAGTTTTGGGTTTTTTTAAAGATAGAAAAATTTGATGGGATTTTAAAATTTTGGCCTAGGGAAAAAATAGTAAATATAGTGATCAAAAAGTCACCCCTTTGTTCTCTTGCGAATTCCCAATTTTTTGGAGATTATTTTTCCCAGATTTTGGCAAAAATTTTAACCCAAGGGGCTTTTGGGTTTTAAAACTTCCTAAACAAACTGAAAACCAATTCAGGGGTTCTATGTGTCATTGCTCAAGCCATTCAAGGGAAATTTCCTTTTCCAGGAAGAAATCAGCCACCTTTCCCGCAACCCGTTAAAAAACCCAAAGGGGAGGGAAAAATACATTTGGGCGATAAAAATTTTGGACTCCGAATTTTCAGAGGGGCAATTGCAAAATCTTGTGCAATGGGAAGGGCTATGGCCAGGGAAAAAAATTCATGGGAACCCGGGAAAATTTTGTTATGCTCCTGGCTTTCAAATGCATTTTTATCGGAAAAAATCCCCGGAAAAAAAAAACCCCTGGATGTCCCGGGCCATCCCGAAAGGAGGGGACAATGTCAGGAAATTTGAAATCCGGAACCCTTTCATTTCCCGGCCTTTTTCTGCTCAAATGAGCTAGTTGGTCCTTTAGCAGCTTTAGTCTGAATTTTTGTTAGTCCTTGTTTTCCCGCCTTGCCTGTGACATCATGTTGCCCCCCCCCTGGATTCCCCCTTTAAGCCCGCCTTTAACTTCCTTTCCCTGTGGGTTAAATTTTTCCCCTTTTTATTAAACTTTTCTCCTGTTCCCGTTTGCTGTCCTTTCCGTTTATTTCCATTTTGGGTTCAACCTTGCTTTCCTTGCCCAAATTCGTTTTCCGGCCCGCTCCCCAAAAAACTGACACCCCCCGCCCCGTTACTGAACCCCCCCGGGTTGCCCCACTACCCTTCCTGCCCTGTCCTCCCAAAAAGACTGACATGCCCGCCCCCTTAAAAGAACCCCTTTGGGTTGCTGAAATACGATTTCCCGATTGTCCTCAAAGGCTGGGCCCCCGCCCGCACGGTTTTCCGACCCTTTTGGCTTTTCCGCTACGCTTCCCTTTAGGTGAGTGCCCATTAGTCCCAACTGCCTAAGACCCCTAACCCGGTCCTGATCGTGCAAAACCAATTGCAGCAAAAGGGGAAAATTTTTTTTTTTCCCCCAAATGGAAAATGTCCAAAATGTCAATCTTTTGTGTAGCTAGCATTATTTTACAGCACTGCCCTAGCTCTCTTGGGCATGAAGGTCACTAGAGATTCACCGGTTTCAGGGGCACTGGAAACCCTTTTATTTTCCCCCAAAGAATAATCCAGGCTGGGTGGATGTTAGAGACCTTGAGCTCCCCACCCTTTTCCCCCCATTTCTTTAGAAAGGCCTTTGGGCATCTTTGGGGGTGTTTTTTGGGTTTTCTTTTTGTTATAGTTGAAATTTCTGCCCTGTGGCCCAAAAAAGGGAAAGGGGCATGCTCTGTTCATTTTATCACGTTTCATGTTTTGGGATTCAAAAGGGTTCCCCCCAATTAAATGTAGTTTCCCCCCCAGCCCGGGACATCATGCGCTCCAAACCAAAACACTCCCCCCCAATGCTTGACTGTAGGGGAGATAAATTTGGGCTTTGTGCTTCTCCCCCTGGTTGCCCCCACATAGACACTTTTAAACCCCTCTGAACCAAAATAGGTTTTTCATTGGTCTCATCGAGCACAGGGTATGGGTTTTTGTAATCTGTCCTTTTGTCTGTTTTTCTTCCCCAAAAAAGGGCAGGCCCTGCAGGGGCCAAATTTTATGCAGTGGGGCCCGCTTATGGTCTGGCACCCGACGGGGTTTTCCCTCTCCCCCCTGTAATTTAAATGCAGCAATCATCTTTTGGATATGACTAGAGTGGGCGAAAACGATTTAACGAAGTGGGGAAATTTGTTTTTGAATTTTTTAGGGAAAACTGCGATTTGCGGGAACGAAAGCGTGCTTTTTATTGATAAAAGGCTGCGGCACATGGGGTTACCGGCAAAAAAAATTTTTTCCCGTTTGCATAATTCATTTAAAAGAAAGGGTTAAAAATTTCAAGTTATTTTCTTTTTTGTGTACCTAAAAAAACCCCGCCAAATTTTAAACACGCTACCCAAAAATGGTTTGTTTTTTGGTTTTCTCAAATTTTTTGCGCAATTTAATCCCGGGGGTTTTTTTTTGCGTTGTTTGCTTTTTTTGGTTTACTAAAAGAAAAACCCTCTTTTTCACCGGCCAAAAAAGGGCATTTTTTCCCGTAGCATAATTCATTAAAAGAAGGTTAAAATTTAAAAAATTTTTTCTTGTTGTGTACCGTTTAAAATAACGCCATTGTAACATTTTCTACAAAAAGCTAGTAGTTTTTTGGGGTTTCTATTTTTTTGGCCATTTAGATCCAGGGGTTAAAAATTTAAACATTGTTATGTGTTGTGGTCACTAAAAAAAACCTTCTTTTTCAACCCCCAAAAAAAGCAATTTTTTCCCGTAGAAAAATTCATATCCAAAGGTTTTAAATTAAACCTGTTTGTGCTTTTTCATTCAGTTAAAATACACGTGTTTTTTAAAAAGACAAAAAACAAGTTAAAAATTTTTTCCCGGCCATTTGTGGAGCGCCCAAATTTTTATCCAAGGGTTACCAAAGCTTGTTACTGGGGTTTATTTGGGGGTCAAATACAGGGTTTTGTGAAATTTTTCATATACAGATATTTTTACAAAAAAATGTCCTTTTAATTTTAGAGCAAACAGTAATTTGGGGTTTTTTTGGCAGGGGGAAAAGGGGGCAGGGGTCTTCACCCGCAAGTGGCGGGGGCACAAACTTCCTGGGGCCCGGCCCAGGTCGCAGCAAAGGGTTAACTCGGTGAGGCCCCAAACTGCCCCCTGTATCTAGCGACTAGCAACCCAAAGGGTTCTTTTTTGGTTGAATAGGGTTTTTCCCCTTCCTCCAAAATGGCATCTAACAACCACAGCCAAAAAAAGTCGGGGGGAAAAATCAGACACAACCCTTGTTGGGATGGCCCGGGGGGGCGGGGTTGCGCCCCCCACCTGTTCCAAAAACCCCTCTGTCCCCTCCGGTTCCCCCAGCCAGAGATCTACTATGTGGTTTGGGTCAGCGCCAATATTTTTAGCCCGGGGTGAACCCGTTTGAGGAGGGCAGTCAGCAGCTATTTTGGGAGCGAAAGAAAAAGGGGCTAATATCCCCCGCTTCTTGCAGTAGGTGGCAAAGTATTTGATGTGGAGAGTGGCATGGGAGGTCATGTTGTGAGGGGGCAGCCTCTGCATACCAAAAGGCCGTTTATGAGGCAGCGTGACGATGAAACACAAAAAAGAAAGATGATGTAGCCGACCACACTTTGGGAGCTGGGTGAAGCAGGGGCTTCCTTTTGTCAGGAGAAGGGGGGTGTCAGCTTTCACATTAGGCAAATAGGGCAGCCAGCAAGTGGGTTGTGGGGGCCCCCCCTTTAGTAGCCGGGTAGCAGCGTGTGAGGTCAGAAGGGCCCGCGGCCACGGAAATTTGAAAATCCGCTTCTAAAGGTTCCCAAAAAAGTGCAGAAAAGGGGCCCCCAGCGAAGGGGAGCGGCGGTAGTAGTCACTCAGGCGGAGCGTTTGGTTTGGTTTTAAAATTTAGTACTTGCAGTTTTGGCGTTCTTTGCTAAGGGAACCCGAGGGGGCCGAATATTTTGGGGTTTTTGGGAGAATCTGTTTTGCAGAAAGTGAAGCATGGGCCCGGGGGGCTAACGTTGGCACCACGGCCCTGCGTCAACACATGCAGCGTCACCATTCCTGGTGGCATGGAGAGATATAAAAAACATTAGCCACAGATGGTGGAGGACCATCCTGTCCGCCGGCAGGCAGTGGCCAGTGGGGCACGCCCATGGGCCACATGGGGCAGCCAGTCAAATGGCTCCACCCCACCTCTAGAGCAGAAAGGGCGCTTTTTCTCTTTGGCCATCATTTTCCCGGTCCCAGTGCTCCTCGCTACCTCATGGTGCCAAGCAGCAGGTCGTTTCAGTTGAGGGCGTTGCCAAAAAGGGAAGGGACAAAAAAACAGTATTCGCCGTTCCCGCAAACCACAATACTAAGGTTTTTGCAAGCAGCTGACCCCGTATTGCTTCCTGTTCCAAAAAAGGGTTGTCGGTACTGGCAGTCCCTACCTTTTCATATGGTTGGGAACTCTTGCAACCATTCAGAGAACTATGGCTTTTTGTTGCCAAGGCCCGAGGATTTTGGGAGGAGTTCAAAGCATTGTAATTTATTATTTTCCAAAAAAGGCAGGTACAGCACCTCATAAATATGTTCATGAAAAAAAACAGAAGGTGGGCCTGTTTCCACTTGAGGGTTAATAGAGTTTGGTTCCAAAGGTGCACGGCCAGGCGGGGACGTTTTACTGGGAGCTTGTAACTTACGGGTCAGGGCCAGTACTATGTCCTTTTACGGGGGCCCGTTGGTGTGAAGTGCTTCATGCCCCAGGGCCACACCAAAAACAAAACAAACCTTGGACAGGAGGGGGGGACGCCGCCTCCTTTTCTTCCTTCCACGGTTGTTTGGTTCAAACTGCGGCTTCCTGCGCCAATGTCGGCTCCTCCTCTTCCTCCACCACAACCAACCCATCTCCAGCCTCCACAAAGTTTTACTGCTCCAATTCATTTACCCAAATGTGGGGAGGGCCACAAGCGAGGTAGTTCACGGCAGTTTCTTAACCACATGTCTTTTTCCCTCGGCGAACGACAAGTCCCCCACCAACAGGGAAAGGAAAAACTTTGGGCTTCCTCGTTCATTTGCAGGCAAGAAGAAATCGATTGTGTGGCTTTCTCTCCGCACAAACTGCCAAAAATTGGGAAAAACCATGGTGACGGGGGGGGACAATGGGAGGAAACCATGGTGGTACTGCGCTGCATCCGATGGAGGGATGGTTCCATGCGCCCCTGCATGGCGGCATGGTGTTTTCCAATTCGGTTGTGGGGAAAAAAAGGTTCCTGAAGTTCTTTTTCCACCGATTCTTCAGAAGAATTTCTGAAAAATGGACAGGAAAGAAAAAAACTTGTTGGCATTGGCAACTTCATCCATTCCTACAAAGCCAGAACCACCCCTCCTCGAGTTGCGCGGCAGGAAAATTGGGGCCTCCCCCAAAACACACTTCTTGATAATGCGATGTTTCAACCGTTGAATTCCAGCCCTTGCACATGTTGGACGATAAATTGTATGATACAAGGGAGGAAAAGGGCCATTAAAAAAAACGATTTTTTTGATGAATCCAGGCGGAAACAGGGGGGAGTTACTCCTCAGTGTAACTTTTGGACGATCAGGCCAGTGGGGCCAGCCCTTCCAATGCGTTGACACCTGCCGTTTTTGGTTGAGGCCATTTTGGAAGGGAAGGGCGACGTTATTTGTCCAGTTCGCCCAGGGACTTTACGGGCATGAATCAAAACGGGTCATTCCCCACTGCTTCTTGTCCTGGAACAGAATTTTGCTGAAAAAAAATCCATATCTGGGCAGGGGGGACTTGATTTTTGCCTGGCATAGTGGACAAAGCCGAATAGTCACCAAATCCAGAAGAGGGAATGATTTTCTGGCTCTACACCCTAATTTTGGACCCTCGCTACTGGTCCAAAATGGGAAGCCGTCTTTTCCCAGCTTGCTGAAGAGGGGGAGGACAAACTAAATACTTATAGGGAAATTCCTCCGTAGGTCAGTTGGCCGCTGCCTATTGTGCGGCACCGTCCCTCTCTGACAGGTCTCTGGACCGGGGGGGTTTTTCAGCGCTCACATACTACTGCTGCGGACTGCTGGGGGCGAAAGGTGGGGTGGGGGGGTAGGAGCAGTTACCAGCCTCCAATTAGCAGCAAACCTTAAGTCTGGGAGGGGTCATGTGAGCAGCTTCCTTTCACCCGCGCCTAGTGAAGGGAGGGGCAGTCGCCCAGGCAGCAGCAGGCAGGAACCTGGAGCAGGTTCCCTGAAACCAACAGGTGGTGGCCTACTTGGAAACAGCACTCTGCCACACACCCAGGTTAGAAGATCCGGCTGGAATACTGGGAAGCAAACTGGATGTTGGCCGCCAAACTTGCCGAGTTTGCAAGTGGAGTGAAGCAGAAGCTGTCCTTGCAACGGCCAGTTACGTGCGGCATTCAGAGTGGGTGTTCAGTGAGGATGGGGGGCCATCGTTACCACAAAGAGAACCCACTTGTCCACGGAAATGTGAATGACTGACTTTGTCAAGATGAATCAGCATGGATGGCCAGGATTTCCACACTCCAATGTCCTTTAAAGGTGTTTCAGACTACATCCGCCTGACATTTCACCCAAATTGTGAGAATAGTCTGGGTTCAAACTACCTGCCTCAGTACTATTCTGATGCCACCACCCGCCTGATGTCAAACTTCTCGCTGAACATGTTTTCCTCCATCTTCCACCATACATTCTTTACCAGGGACTGGATTGCACCCACACTCCACACACTCTGTCATTGTTGCCACTCTATGACCTCATGCTGCTGCTGCTGTTTTGCCGTGACTAACCCACACCTGTGTCACTGCTTGCACACTCTGACTCATGCTGCTGCTGCTGTGTTTGCTGCCTGGCGGTTCACCTACCCCACAATGTGTCATTGTTGCACTCTCCTGACCTACATGCTGCTTGCTCCTGCCTCACATCAAAAATCCACTTCTCTGTCATTGTGCCACTCTGTGGGGCTAACTCCTGTTTTTGCCACCTCAGAATGTCATTGTGCCACTGCCTGACCTCATGCTGCTGCTACGTTGACCTCCACACTGTGTTCATTGTGGCCACTCTGTGGGCCCACTTCCAGGTTTTTGCCACCTCCAGGATTGTTCATTGTGCCACTGTCTGACCTCATGCTGCTGATGCCGTAAACCCTTCCACTGTGTCCATTGTGCCACTCTGTAGGCTTACTCCTGTTTTTGCCACCTCCAGAATTTGTCATTGTGCCCACTGTCTGAACTTCAATGTTTTGCTGCTGGCTGCCGTGAACTCCATTTTACTGTGTCCATTGTTGCCCACTCTTGAACCTCCTGCTGTTTCTCCTGTCGTCACCTTCACTCTCCTGTTCATTGTTTGGCCCACTCTGTTGGGGCACTAACTCCTGTTTTTTGCCAACCTCCAGGAAATTTCCATTTGTGCCACATGGTCTGGGACCCTCATGCTTGCTTGCTGTGGCTGCTGGGCAGTGACCTTCCACACTGTTGGTCACTTGTTTGGCCCACTCTGTGGGCTACTCTTTTTTTGGCCACCACCCAGAAATGTTTCATTGTGGCAACTGTCTGACATCATTGCTGTGTGGTGCCGCCGTCAACTCCACCACTGCTCGTCCAATTGTGGGCCACTTTGGTGGCCTACTCCAGTTTTTGGGCCAAAAAACTCAGGGAATGTCATTGTGGCCCACTGTCTTGACCTTAATATTACTGCTGCTGCTGTGGGGGGACCTCCCCACACTGTTGCTCATTTGTGGGCACTTCTGTGGGCCTACTTTCCTGTTTTTGGCCACTCAAAGGGGGGAATTTGGTTCAATTGTTGCCACTATGTTTTCTTTGGGAAACCTTCATGCTTGCTGGCTGTGGGCTGTTGCCAGGTTGCACTCCACACCCTGTTTTTCATTGTGGCACTCTCTTGACCTCATGCTTGTATATTCCTTGCGTCCACCCTCACTCATGCTGTCAATTCTCGCTACTCTTGTGGCCCCCTTAAACTCTGTTTTTGCCCATCCCTCCAGGAATGTTCCATTGTGCCCACTGTTCTGAAAAACTCCTGCTGCTGACTGTGGGGGGCTGCTTGGCCGTGGCCCTCCACCTGCGTCATTGTGGGGCCCACTACCTCAGTTGGGCCTAAACTCCAGTTTTGGACCACTCCAGAAATCGTCAAAATTGTTGCACTTGTCTGAACCTCATTGCTGCCTGCTTGTGGTCCTGATTGCGTGACCTCCCACTCACTGTGTCTCCATTGTGCCACCTTCCTGTGGGCTTACTTCCTGTTTTTTGCACCTCCAGGGAATTGTTTCATTGTGCCACTGTCTGAACCTCATGTGCTTGTGGGCTGCCGCCGTCACCTCCCACACTGTGTCATTTGTGCCCATCTTTTGGGGCTACTCCTGTTTTTTGCCCCACCTCCCAGAATTGTTTTTCATTGTTTGCCCACTGTCTGACGTCCATGACTCTGCTGTGGCTGCTTGCCGTGGCCCTCCACACTGTGGTCTTGGTGGGGCCACTCTGTTGGCTTACTTTCCTGTGTTTTTTGGCACCTCCCAGAATGTTCATTTGTGCCACCTGTCTGGACCTCATGCTGCTTGGATAGGTGGCTGCTGACCGTGTTCCCTCCACGCTGTGGTCATTTGTTTGACACTCTGTGGCCTACTTCCAGATTTGGGCAAAACTCCCAGGAATGTCATTGTTGCCACTGGTCTGAAAACCTCATTTGCTGGCTGCTTTTTGGGCCGTGACATCCAACACTTGTTGTCATTTTGTGGCCACTATGTTGGTCCTACTCCTGTTTTTGCCCAACCTCCCAGAATGTTCCATTGTGCCACTGTTCTGGACCCTCATTGCTGATTAGGATGGTTGGATGCTGCCGTAAAAACCCCTCCACCCAACTGTTGTTTTTCATTGTGCCTGATGCCACACCATCTGCTGGACAGGTTTTCTCCATTTCTGCCACCAAAAAAAGAAAAAAACCAATCCTTTCACCAGGAAACTGGTATTGCCACCCACCTCCCCAACCCACTCTGTCATTGTGGCCCAAACTCTATGGACCTTCCATTGCTGGCTGCTGCTGTTGCTGGTGCCGTTTTGACAAAACCACCACCCCACTGTTGTCCCTGGTGCCCACTCTCTGACCCTCATGCTGGCTGCTGCTGTTGGTTTTGCTGCTTTGCGGGTCACCTCCAACAACTGTTGTCATTTGTTGCCACTCTTCTGACCTCATTTGCTGTTGCTTTCCCTGCCGGCCATTCAAAAACTCACTCTCTTGTCATTCTGGCTTGCCATCTCTGTGGCTTTAACTCCAGTTTTTGCACCTCCTGTACTGTCAAATTTGTTGCCACTGGTCTATTCTGAACTCTTGACTGCTTAACTGGCCGTTTTGCCCTTCCACCACTGGTGTTCATTGTGCCAACTGTTGACCTCATTTTTTTGCTGCTGCTACCGGACCCCTCCACCCACTGTGGGTCATTTGGTGCCAAACTCTGTGGCCTACTCCAGTTTTTTTTCCCAAAAAACTCCAAGGGGAAATTTGGTTCATTGTTGTCTGCTATGTCTTGACCTCATACTGCTTTGCTTGTGGGCTTGATGTCTTCCAACCCACTGTGGGTCAATTGTGCCACTCTGTGTTTCGTTGTGCCAATCCAGTGGCCTATTCTGGTTTTTTGCCACCTTCAAGGAATGCCATTGTGGCCCACTTCTCTGAACCTCCATTGCTGTGTGGCTTTGGCCGCTAGTCACTCCCCACCACTTTCTGTCACTGGATTGTTTGGCCCACCTGAGCTCTCAGTTGTTTTTCAAGCTTTCGCTGCCATGGGGACTTTAATCAGGCTTTACATTCCAGCTTGAGGTTTTTTTTGGTTATTTTTGCCCACTCTTAAGTTGCCCAGGGAATTTTTATAGTGTGAAGCGATTCTAGAGCGGCGGCCAGTACATCTGCGTGTCCTTTTATTTAAAAAAAAAAAAACACAAATATTGTATGACCGACCAAAACAAGGCTCCCTCTGCATATATAGGGCATGGCACAACGTTCTAACAAAAGGCAACCTTGGCCAGGCCTCTGTGTGCAGCCTGGAAAATAGCTGTTTTTTAAAACACGATTACGGTTCCCCAAAAAGCAATTCGGTACCGAAAAATTGAGGTGTTTGGTTACCGAAAAAAATTTCGAGGCGGAAGTAAATAGGTCACCGAATCGGAATTCGTTTTAGGAAAAATTCGCCCCAATCTCTAGTTATCACTAATCCTACTTTTTTCACCACCCTAACATCATGTTTTTACACCCACGGTGTGGGGGATGATTCCTGCCAAAGGTTCATTTGCATTCAAAAGAGGCTTTGTTACCAGCAGCTGGGACATTTGGGATGTGACGTTCTGAGGATGGAGGAAAAACGAAAAAGGACACAAAGGGGGAGTAAAGACAAGGAAAAATGTAAACCTTCAAAATTATTTCCAAGGATCCAGGGAGGCATCTTTATTTGGGAAAAATGATTTGGAGGCACCAAAAATAGTTCTTTCATTTTCAAGATTCTAAGGGAAAAATGTAATTAATTCTTAGGGGTTTGAAGCCACTAAATAAAAGCCTGAATTTTATAGAAAAATTTCAAAGTTAGGGATCTTCTTGGCTGTTATGTATATGGGATAATTTATATTTACTGTAAAGGGGAAAATAATTATTTACCCCTTGGTTGATTGTGTAGTTTTCCCACTGGACAAAGGGGGAAATGAACAATCTATAAATTTAAAAGGGTAAGGTTAATCCTTAACATTGAGAGATAGGAATATCCAAATAAATAATATTACCAGGAACTTTCCAAAATTGTATAAAGTTATATAAAAAAATATATCTGCATTTTTTTGCCAGTGAGGAAATAAAGTATGTTCATTCCCTCTGGTAAAAAAACAAAAAAAAACGGTTAATACTTGTGAAAAAACACATGTTTGGCAAGCCCACAGAGGTTCAAGGTGTTTTTTGTAGAGATTGATGAGGGGTCTCGCACATGTCAGGAGGAAAAATCTTTGGTTCACTTCCTCTTTTTGCAGAATCCTCTTTTAAAAAAAAATCATGAGGGGTTTTTGAGGGGCTGGTCGCTTGAAGGACTTGGAGATTCAAAAACTTAACCTACATAAAGTTTTTTTCTTGGTGGGATTAAGGGTTCTGGAGGAAAGGGCTAGGCCACTGCATGGGGGACCTTAATGTGCTTCTTTTCGGAGCCACTCCTTTTGTTGCCCTGGGGGCTGTTTATGTTTGAGTCATTGTCTTTGATGGGAAGACCTGCCACAAAAAAACCATTTTTTTATGTTCCTGGCACGAGGGGGAAGGAGGTTTGTTTCATTTTCAAGATTTTATGGTACATGGGCTCCATCATTTCCTCCAATTGGATGCGGTGAAGTAGTTCATGTTCCCTTAGCCAGAGAAAACCACCCCAAAAATAACATTTTAATATTTACCACCTCAATGCTTCGACAGTGGGGATTGGTCCGGTTTCTTTGGGGTCATAGGGAGGCATTTCTCTTCTTGCAAACAATGGGAGGGGAGTTGAGTTAAATTGCCAAAAAAAAGAGGCTCAATTTGTGTCTCAATTTGACCCCCACAAAGCACCTTCTCCCAAAAAACACTCACCAGGGAATCAATCCAGGTGTGGTTCAATTGGCCCAATCTTCAGGATGGGGTCCTGCCACATGGTGCTTTCTTAATAAAGGCATGGTGGGAACCTTCTCGGGGACACCACTGCAGGAATTTTTTTTTTTACACCAATTATGGCGTTATGTGTTAACAAATGGGTTTCTTTTCTTGGTGACTGTGGTTCCCAGTTGCCTTGAGAACATTTAGCAAAGTTTCTCTCTGTGTAGTTTTAGGTCTGATCTCTCACCTTCCTCTATTGATCAAAAGGGATAACCCCACAGGTGAGATCTTAGGCATGGTGCCCAGGATTTGATGTAGATTGGAACAGTCAATTTTGTTAAATTTTCTCCCATTTTCTTTACTATTTTGCACCAACATTTGGTCTCTCCTTCTCCCACCCAGCGGTTTCTTTATTTTACTGCCCTATGAACCCAAAAAGAACCAATGGCCACCAAATGTTCCCCAGTATGGGAGGTGGAAATATTATGTTTTTGGGGTGTTGTTTCAGTTTGCTAAAGGCACCATTAATCACTTCACAAGGGGCATTTCAAAATGTGAGAAATGGATGGAGTTTATGTTTACCCATAAAAAAATCCTGGGAGTGACAACCCTTTCCTTTTTCCATCCGCCAGGCCAAACAAATGACACAAAACAATACAGCCAAGGGCAATAAACAAAAGAGTGCCTCAAAAAAGATGCACATTAAGTTCATTGGAGTGGCCTAGTCAGTCTCAGTACCTTCAATCCCATTAGAGAATTTATGGAGGGAGCTGAAGCTCCGAGTTGCTAAACTACAGCCTTAAAATCTTAATGATTTACAGATTATCTGAAAAGGGGAGTGGACCAAAATTCCTCCTGATATGTGTGCAGACCTCATCATCAACTACAAAAAACGTCTGACTGCTGTGCTTGCCAACAAGGGTTTTGCCACCAATTATTAAGTCTTGTTTGCCAGAGCATCAAACACTTTTTTCCTCTCACTGCAAAATACAAAACTAAAATTTATATAGTTTATGCACTGTGATTTTCGGGATTATTATTTTGGATATTCTTATTCTCAATGTTAAAATTTAACTATCATTAATAATTATAGACTGTTCATGTCTTTGTCAGTGGGAAAAAACTTACACAATCAGGCAAGGGATTCAAAAATAATTTTATTCCCTTTCACTGTACAGGAAGTGATTCACTTTGGTTTTTGGAAGGTTTCAAGTGTGTCAGAGAGGGGCCAGGCCAGGTTTTCTTTTACCCATATTTTTTATGAAGTTTCAATATTTGTTCCATAAAAAAAGTGGGGGACCTGGGGTGCAGCCCAAAAAAATTTCCTGGACTTTGAAAATGAAAAATAATTTTAAAATGTAAAAAAAACTTTCTAAAAGGTCTGAATTCACCAAACCGACGGCTTTTTTCTGGTGCAATTTGGAGAAGGAATCAGAAAAATTAAAGTCTTATATTTCCCTTTCATCTTCTGCTGGAATCCATTTTTGTCTTGTGGTTCCAATAGAATCTAAGAAGGGGAAGAAGGACCTTTGTTGGGTGTTGTTCTTCAGGCCCGACGCGGGGAGGCCTTTCAAACATGTTTTTTTTTTAATAATAAAAAAAAAAAAAGAAATCCTGCCACTTGTTAAGTTTTTTGGAGCCCGGAGAGTGAAATCCCTGTTTGGTGGAAAAAACTTGAGGGTGGGGGAAAAACAGGTTGGGGGGAGAGTAAGGTTGTGGATTAATAATTTTTAAGGATTTCTTAGCGCTGTTGGCCTCTGAAGTTCCAGCTCAAGGCTCAATGTGGCCCCACACAACATTACTGTTCCAAGAGGGATATTCTGTTATTAAATCCGCCTATAATATATTATTTACATTGATTAAAGTAGGGTATATATAGGAGACAGTGATCAGGTTCTTTTTCAAATTTATTAGGGGGAAGCTTGAAGATCAGCCCTTCTATAGGGGATTAATAGAAGGAAAGGTTATTATTTTTAGTTATATAAGAGTACATAGGTTAGTAAGGACTTCGGTTTTTAAAAGATTGCTTTTGGTAGATGGGGGAAAAACACCAATTATTTTCAAAAAATTGATTGAATCCTTAAGGTTTCAAAAAAAATGGTTGCAATGTTTTGGGTTTTTTTGGGCTTAAAAATGGTGCAGGTGGGCAAAAGAATTTTCCAGATAAAGGCTTTGTGCAAAAAATCATATAATATAGGGGAAATATTATTAAACAACTTGTTCCTAATTTTTGTGCTTAAATAACAAAAGAATTTGAAAAAAAATACGAAAATATAAAAAAAAAATTTAAATGTTATTGAAAATCTTTGTCTATTTTTTAACAAGAGAAAAATTTTCCCACAAGGGGAAAAAAAATCTGGAGAAAAAAAACCACTCTATTGTTATTTTTCCAAAAAAATGTATAAAAGTTTGGGGAAATATGGAGGAGATCATGCAGGCCCAACCTCTTCATGATGAAAAAAAACCTTAAATTTCTAGTAATGGTAACATCCAGGGACTTCTCAGAGGGAACAGATTCTTATCTTCTAATGCTCCTTAATCATGAAGAAAAACATTTTTGCAGGGGGGGGGGGAACTGATTCAACCAAAGATTGTTTACCCAAAAAGTTTGAAGGCCAAAACAAAAGCGTGGTTGTTAAAAAGGTTCAGGTTTAACAAAAAAAAAGGAACCAGATCTTTTCTACACAGAGAAGAATTCACCCACAGGAGAAAAAGCCCATTATTTTCATGTTCAGGGGAAATGTGGGAAAAAGCATTTTACAAAAATTAAAATTTCAAAATCTTATTTCGACATGAAAAGGGAAAAAAAAAAACACACAGGAGAAAAGCCCAAATATTTTTATATTTCCCGAAAATGTGGCAAAAAAAGCTTTTAAACAACTAATCATATTCTTATTGCTTACATGAGAAAAAAAAATCAATTACAGGGGGGACGAAAGGGGGCCATATTTTATGTTCCACGAATTGTGGGAAGGACATTTTAAATGTAAAAACCACAATCCCTTGTTTTAGGGGACAATGAACATAAGGTTCACACAGAGTGGAAAAAAACCATATTCATGTTTCAAGAAATTGTGGGAAAAAAGCTTTTTACAAATAAAGCCAAATTCATTAGTTCGACATGAGGGGGAGAAATTTCACAATCATGAAAAAAAAAACTATATTCATGGTTTCAGGAATTGGTGGGGAATTCTTTTGTTGATAAATCAAGGGGCCTTACTAATCGATGAGCGAACACACACAGGGAGAGAAGCCTTTTATTGCTCAGAATGTGAGAAAAAGCTTATAGTTTTAAATCCACCCCAAATTTGTTTATACTGCAGAGAACTACACAGGGGGAGAAAAGCCTTTTCTTGCTCCAGAATGTGGTTAAAGGGGCTTTAGTTAAAATCACAAACTTGGTTATACATGAGAAGAAAAACTCAACACAGGAGGAAGGAAAGCCCATTTACAATGTTTCAGAATGTGGGAAAAAAAGCTTTTTTAAATAGTAAATCTCAAGATCTAGGTTTAAAAACATTTCAGAGGGGGGAATTCACAACAGGAGGTGAAAAGCCATTTTTTCTTGCTCAGGAATGTTGGGGAAAAGCTTATCAATAGGGAAAATTCAACACGAGTTCTTGTTGTAACACATGAGAGGAACTCACCCAAAGGGGAGAGAAGTTTCGTTTTCACTTTCTTGTGTTTTTTTGCTTGAAAAATTCAAAACTTGTTAAAACATGAGGAGAAAAAAAAACCTTCATTTAACAGGGGAAGAAAATAAAAAAAAACAAACTTATTTTTGATTTGTTCGTTAAATACCCTTCCTGGACAGGGCTTTTCATATTTTTTTGCTTCTTCATTTTATTACCACCTTACCTTCTAAGGGAGGAAAAAAACTCTTTTTTTTTTCCCATCTACAATTAGGGGGACATTAAAAGAGGGGCTTCCTTTTTGTGGGACCAACAAACGTACATTTTTATGGTGCCATTGGGGGGACCATTACCATAGGAAATGTACAGGAAAAACCTGTCCAATAAAAAAACTTCTAATAAAGGGTGAAAATGTGAAAAAACAAAAAATGTACTTGGCACATTGTTTGCAGGGGGTTTTGTGTTTATGGATTTGGGAAAAAAATGCATTCTAGGGGTGAAGCCCAGATACTCTATAGAATTGGTGTAGAATGCTTCAATAGAGTTAAATTAAGATTTTTTGTTGGGGTTTTAAATTTTTTTTACGTCTTCCCTGTAAAAATTGTAATTATCAATATTTCTGGGATGTCTTGTGGTATAACAAAAACCTCTTTAGGTTATGTCTCATCTTTAAGGGTTATGGACCTCGAGGGGGGACTTGGCTTACTGCTAAACACAAAATCCTTCCTTTTCTTAAACCAGTTTTATGAATTTGTTTTCATAGATTAATTTCTTTCATTGTTGCCCAATTAAGTGTTTGTAGGGAAAAAACTATAAAGGATTATTTAAATCCCACAGCGATAAATGTGCAATCCTATTAAAATAATAACAACTGCTTTTACTAAAAAGGAATTAAAAAAAAAAAAAATAAAAAAAAAAAAAATTAAATCCCCACCTGGTCTGTGTCTAAGAAGTTAGGACCCTGCCTAAAAGTTAGGGATATTCATCCTGAAAAGTTGCGGGCACCCCCGAGCATTGGGAAAAAAAAAAAACCTCCTAAACCAGGATGCCGCAAAGCTCTCTCTTCAGCTTATGTTGAAGGAGTCGGGTTCACCCAGTTAACTGAATGGGGAACTCTTTGTGGGGATAATTCATTGCACTTTTATATGGAAAAGGACTGAAAACTAGGGATAGGTCTTCTCTCGGGCCATTACCGCCAGGGATATTTTTACCACCTTTTTTTGTATTATCTATATATTTTAGTTATTTTATTTGTATTCTTTATGGAAAGGTATTACAATGTTTTTGCATCTGGAAGAAAAATGAAGAAAAAAGAAAAGTATAAAAAAATTATAAATCAAAAGCCTTGAGGTGTTTATTCTTATATGAGAAAACATCCTACCAAAAAAACCTAAAGGGATAAATCCCTAGCAGAGAAGATACAATGCCAAAAAAAAACACCTTAAATGTCAAAAAACGGGTTGATCAAGCAAAAACACACTAAAAAAAATTAAACATTGGTGAAAAAAATAAATGTAATTACCATTGGGGCCAAGAGGGGGAAAAAAATATCCTGACAAGGTTCATAACTGGTAGTATACCACAAATACTTTTCAAAATATACATTTTTCAAATTGCAAAAAACAATTACTGCTACCAAGAAAACTGTATCAAAGTAGGGCAAAGGGTAGTGAAGAAAAGGACCCCCCATTCAAACGGTTTTCCCCTTTAACTGTATCCATATGGAGATGTATTGTATGGAGGTTTCATCAGGTGGATTAGGATCTGGAAAAAAATGGTCCTGAAAAAAAAAAACCATAGCTAATTTACATATAAAAAGCCAAACCTTCCCCAACAAACTTTTTCCATGTGGGTATTGGAGGATGAAAAAACATTGTTTAGGAAAGTACTAAACTTCCTATTATCAACAAGAAAATCTGGCAGTATAAAGCTGATGCTTTTGGTCTGGGGGACCAAATTTACCCAACTCCAACGGATTAGTGAATGAGAGATTGTGGTCAAGTATCGTATTATTGATTGATAAGTCGGATTAATCAGGGCCATTTAATACAATGGAACGATTTTTTATTTCCGACACACCCAAACAGGGGGATATAACCTGGGTCTGGAAACCAAAGAATTTAAAAAAAGTTGCCGGGAAAAAAGGGGGGAAGTCTTTTTGAACAATCATTTTTTAGGTTGAAAATAAGCTGGACATTTTCGGGACATTGATTAATTTTCAAATAAAACACGGCCTTGGTTTCTCTGGGGCATGTGATAGCTTATCCAGGAAGGAACCCTTGGGAAAGAAAAAACCCCTGAACCATCCTTGCGGTTTTAAAAGAGGCGTGCCGGACGGAAGCCTGAGAGCACCCCGGTTCACACCCAGAAGACAATCCAACCCCAGCTCACCCAAGTGAATCTATCACCAGAGAATTTATTAGGCGGGGCTTGGCCGTGCTTTAACTAGTCCATGGTATTCCGGTGGTTCAGATTGGGGGGAATTTGCCGGGACACAGGATTGCAGAAACAAAAAGTGCTTGAGGGTTTTTTAGGATGACACGTTGCTGGGGCATAGGGCAGGGAGGGGGGGGGACGGATTTTTCTGGAAAAAAGAAAATGCCTTGATAGGGCATCTGGTATTGGGGGCAGGGCATAGGGCCATGGGGGAACGTGGGCGAAAAAAATCACCATCTGTGTCCAACCCATGATGGAAAAGGCGGGGGGACATTTCCAAGGCCAAAAAAAAAGCTGGCAATGGCCGACATTTTCAGGAATTTTTGCCCTGGGGGGGGGGAGGGTTTGGGGTTAAAAAGTTGTTTTCTTCTTGCTCCCAAAACCTGGGGTAGACAGGAAGGTGGCTGCTTAGGGGGAAACTGGCCCGCTGTACAAGCGTTTGCAGGTTAAAAACTGGTGGGGAAAAGAAGGGGTTAAGGACTGGGGGGCTCTGGTTTTGGTGCTGGTGGTTTACAGTCGGGCAACGGTGGAAGGCTTGGAAAGCGGCGGGCCTGCCGATCCCTTGCTCATGGACTCTGAGGAAGGGGACGCTGGTGGGGGCAGATGGGGAACGATGGGATCATTGGCGGGGAGGAGGGAAAGAAGGCGGGGGGGGGGGGGAACACAGAGGGTGTGGGGGGGTGACCAAGTTGGTTGGGGAAAGGGCCGGGATCGGTGTTAAGCTTTTTTGGCCAAAAGTGTTTCCCTCCATTGTTCAAAAACTTCATGCATTCGCTGCATGTTTTGGGGACTTAGGGGGGGACATTTCTTGGTGTGTGGGTGGTTTAAAAACACCTAAGGACTTTTCTTCCCTTCCTAACTGATGGCAGTTTTACGGGGCAAAAAGGCGGGTTTAAGGGACATAATGGGGGGTGTTTGAAAAAAAAAATCAGGAGGCTTTTGCTCGAAAAAGGGCCCAGGCTTGAGAGGTCCTGGGACCTTTTTCTTATGGCAAATAAGCGAGGAGTGGGGTGTTTCCGGCTGGATCGTGGGCTGTGGCGGTTATTATTTTCAGCGGGGACTTGTACGGACACAGCCCTCTTCCCCTTTATTGAGGTATGGGGGGGACCCGTACTGGGACCCAAACTACCCATCGTCTTTCCTCTCGCCCAAGTGATGATCGCTGACAAGCCAAATTTCTGCTGAAAATAAAAGACACGTTGGATCTGCAAATGTCGTTCATCCATCACCAATCAAACCAACAGGGGGGTGAAACTTCCCCTCATCCTGACCATTTCTGCATCCTGGGAAGCTGCGGGGCTACAAAAGCAAAAACAGGGGGGGCACTGCAAGGGCGTTTGCCGACAGGCCCGGGATTTTTGGCGGAAGGCTGGACGGCTTTCCTTTCTTCCTTTGGATGGGCATTCAGGCGAGGATGGGGGCCGTTCAAGAGCAGGACAAAAAATTCATTCCTCTTTTGGTCTTCTTGATCTTTTGGAAATGGCCTTTCAGGGACCAATTTTGTTTTAAATCAAAAAAAAGGAGGTTCTTTTCAGAAAAACGTATTAATTTCCACAGTGCGTGGGGATTTGGGACGAGTTTTCACTTTTAGGGTTTGGCCTTTCACTTCATGTTGGACGGGGATTGTGGAAGAAAAAAGCTTGGATTCGGAGGGACATATGTGGGCCATTGACTGGGGAGGGGACGAAGGAGGTAAAAGGGGGATGCTGGATTGCAGGGGTTGCAATTAACCCAACTGGAAGGAAAACAGGATTGGGTCGGGGACGCTGTTCGTTTATGAGAATTTTTCACAGGGGGCACGGACCCAGCGATGGTGAACAAAACTCTGGGACGGTTTTTCCTGCAAACGAAGATCCGCTGGCTGCGTGTTGTTCGCCAGGCACTGGGATGAAGGCCACCTTTCTCCCTCGTACCTCTACCTCCATGGTTTTCTACAACCCCCTCTTTGCTCGCTTACCCAACCTGGCATTTCGCTCCAATGTTCAGAAAGATATAAATTTAAAAAAAAAGTATGGGAAGAGTTTTTGAAAAGTCTCTTAATTGAAAAACCATGGCAAAATCACAGCTATTTCATTAAAAAATCCCTCAAATTTTTAAAAACGGGGCCCAACTGGGGATTAAAAAAACAGAAGGGGCCTTCTATCAAAACCCTTTTTGGAAAATTTTGGGGGGCGGGTTTAAAAAAACCCGTAAGACAAAATAAAAACAGTGTTTTTCCCTTTTCACCCCAGGGATTTTACAAAAGCCCAGTAGGGATTTTGGGGGAAATTGGGATAGTTTTAAAAAACCAAAAAATAAAATTCCGCCGCCAAAAAAACTGAGGAAAATTCCCCCGAGGGGCAATAAAATTTTTTTAAAAAGGGGTTTTACAGGGAGGGAAGGAAATTTGGGGCATTTTTTGCGGGAAATTTGAAAAGGGGGAAAAAAAACAGTTTACAAAAAAAAATTTGGCGGTAAAAAAACGTGGCTATTTAAAAAAAAAAACTAGGGCCCCCAACCACTTTTGGCAAAAACAGCTTTTTAAAAAAAAGGTTTTTCAGATAAAAAAACGGTTTTGGTTTTTTGGAAAACCAAGAAAAATTTTCCCAAAAACATTTTAATTTAAAAAAAAATTTTTTTTGTCCCCCAAAATTTAAGTAAAAGGGGGGGACAAATTTAAAAAAAAAAAAAAAAAACTGGGGGCCCCCCAAAATTTTTAAAATTTCCCGGGCTTTTTAAAAAAAGTTTTTTGGGGATAAAAAAAAAAAGGGGGGTTTTCCACAAATAAAAATAAAACCAAACCCCATTTACTAGATAATTTTTTCTTATAAAAATTTTTTAAATTTCCCAAAGGGGGCTCTTTGAAAAAAAACTGGGGGGCCCCCCCAAAATGAAAAATACGCTTTTTTAAAAAAAATTTAATAGGGGATAAAAAAAAAGAGGGTTTTTTTTGCCCCAAAATTAAAAATACAAAAAAAACGGGTTTACAAAAAAAAATTTCTGAAAACCCAAATTTTTTTAAAAGGTAAAAAAGGGGGGCCCTATTTAAAAAAAAAACAAAACGGGGGACGCAAAAAAATTTAAAAGGTTTTAAACTTTTTCCCTTTGGGTTTGCGGGTGTGCGGGCCGGGGAAAAAAAAAAAAAAAAAATTTCCCCCCTTTTTAAATTTGGAAATTTTTTTTAAAAAAGCGGGGAGTTTTTGGGCTGCCAAAATTATAAAAACCCCAATTTTTTAAAAAAAGGCCGGGTTTCCCTGCGGGCCCGTCCCGCCCCCCAACCCAAATTAACCCCCCCCCCCCAAAGGGGGCGGGGACAGAAGTTTTCCAAAATTTAAAAATTTCTGTTTTTTCTAAAAAAAAAATTAAAGGGGAAAACAAAAAAAATTTTTTTCAAAACCCTACCTAATTCAAATGTTCGAAATTTTAAAAAAGGCGGGGGAATAAAAGAAAAAACCCGGGGGGTTTTAGCTTTTATTGAGAAGCCCCAGGGCCAAGCACAGGGCCCGGTTTCAAATTTTTGGGGGACACTGAAAGGGACTGATGTTTGGAAAACAAAAAAAACGCGGGGTTTTTAATGAAAAACAAAGGTTTTGGGGTTTTTTTCTTTCCCCATTTTTAAACTTTTTCTTTGATGTCGCCCCCCCGGGCCTACCCCCCCTTCAAAGGGCTTGAATTTTAAACGGGGGTTTCCCAAAAAAATTGGACGGGGAAAGCGTTTAAAAAATGGCTCGTTTAAAAAATTTGATTTATTGTCGGGTTTTTCCCACCTTAAAAAATATCGGGGGTAAAATCGGGCTTTTTCCGAACGGGCCCTAAAAAAAAAAATCCTTTTTTCCCAACTTTGGCCCGATTTAAAATCATTAAAATTCCTTGGGTTTGATTTATTTAAAAAAAGACCCCCGGGAAAGTCAAAAAACATTTTTGGGTTATCTTGCATATCTTTTTGGGTTTTTTCCAAAAATTTTTTGTCACAGTCAAACCCATATC
>JAODAL010053440.1:0-25296 GCA_025379985.1 Phyllomedusa bahiana | reverse complement strand
TGTTATACTTTTTACGCTGTAGAAATGCATCCAGACCATTTTTGAACTCTGTTAGCGAATTCACCATGACAAGTTCCTCTGGCAGAGTTCCACAATCTTACTGCTCTAACAGTAAAGAATCCCTTTCTATGTTTATGTAGAAACTTTCTTTCTTCTAGATGTAGAGGATGCCCCCTTGTTCTAGATACAATCCTGGGTATAAATAGATCTTGGGAGAGATCTCTATATTGACATTTAATATATTTAAACATATTTATCTATGTCCCTTTTAACATACCCCATAATCCTGTTTGCATTGGCAGCTGCTGCCTGACACTGGCTGCTACAATTAAGTTTACAGTCTACCAGGATTCCCAAATCCTTCTCCATGTCACTTTTTCCCAGCAGTTTTCCGTTTAACATGTAATCATAGAATGCATTTTTCCTCCCCATGTGCATAACCTTGCATT
Organism: Phyllomedusa bahiana; assembly: GCA_025379985.1. Classification (NCBI taxonomy): domain Eukaryota; kingdom Metazoa; phylum Chordata; class Amphibia; order Anura; family Hylidae; genus Phyllomedusa; species Phyllomedusa bahiana. The sequence goes on along the minus strand of JAODAL010053440.1, from coordinate 24,847 downwards.
TATCTGTGTTAAACCTCATCTGCCATTTCTCTGCCCAGGCCTCCAACTTATCCAGATCCCTTTGTAATAACACATTATCCTCTATTGTATTGATTACTTTACAGAGAAGAGTATCATCTGCAAAGATCGATATTCTACTGTGCAATCCATGTGTAAGATCATTAATGAAGAGGGACTTCGGGTTCCGGCGCCGCGATGGAGAAAAGGCACAAAAAACCCGACGGAGGTGTGAAACACAGGAGAGATAAAGCCCACAGAGCAGAGGAGACTGGCCGCAACAGCGGAGCGGAGGAGCGAACTCGCTGCAAGCAGCGGAACGGCAGGAAAGAGCTTACAGCTGCAGGCTCCCGAGACAAACGAGCGTTCGGACAGGTACCCGGACATCTTCTCGGCCTGGGGGACCCTCTGACAAGCGGGGGGAGAGACAAGAGGGCATAAACAACCCCAGGGAACTCCAGTCCATAAGGAGTGCAGGCATAGCACTCTCAGAGTGGCAGGAATTTTGGCAGCAACGCACACCACCCGGCAGCCATATTTGAATGCCTCTCTAGGAGGAATACATTTTGAAAAATACTCAACCTACGCACGCAGGGATAAAGGGGGCCAAAGCAGCCAGATAAATCTCTTCTACATCACCTGAGTTATAGAGGCAGTTTTCTCACAAAGCCCTGCTCACCGAACAGCTTAACAGAACATTACAGCTCTAAAGGCATAAGAACTAGAGTGGGAAGCACTATCAATCTAATTTCTGCAGGCTCCTAATGACATCTAAAGGCTAAAAGAGGAATTACAGAATACTTTTAGTGAGGTTTATAGCATAACCTGGTTTACTCTGGAAAGACCGCCTACCCTATCACTGTGAGTAGTCCCCGGCGCCGCCGCTATCCGCCGCCGCCGATCGTTAGGGTCCTAAGCCGTTACCAGTCGCTAAGCTATCGGCTTAGGACCTTGGCGACGGCAGCGGTGGCGGGACTAACTGTATGTGCGGAGCAGAGAACTCCGCAGAGTACTTGGGAGCCACAGGCAGGATGCGGCTCTGTGCGCGCCAGAGTGCACAGCCCAGGCGGCGTGCGCGTCATCACGCTGCCCGCGCGGCCTGGTGACGTCACGCCGCTGAAGAAAAAGACCGGGAGCAGCGACAGCGGCAGGGTCAGGGCCGTCTTAACAGCACTATGGGCCCCTGGGCAGAGAGGTATACTGCTACCCTCCCCCCCCCCCAAAAAAAAAAAAAAAAAAAAAAAAAACTCAAAGAAACAAAATATAAACATTACCAGCTCAGGTCACCATTACATTACAGAGACCACAGCACTAATCGAATATACTAGCAAAAGAACCCCTGACACCAGGGACTCACCGGAGACGTCATCTCTGATCAGTCGTTCTCTGAATCGTTCTTTTTCCCTTTTCCTCTCCTTCCGTCCAGACCGCCATGACGCCTTGTCAGGCCGCAGCTCGTCCCTGCAGAATGTAACACACAAACATCTTAGAATCCTCACTTTATCAGCACTTCACTACCGATTCCCACGTCTTTTATGAGCGCCCACCATTAAGTAGGTAGGTATACAGGCCCACTGTAGGTAAATATGCTGCCCCCTGTAGGTAGGTTTATAGCCCCCCTGTAGATTGTAGGCCCCCTGTAATATCTCCCCCATAGATTGTAGGGCCCTCCTGTATTATCCCCTCATAGATAGGGCCAGTAATTAGGCAGGCAGGGCAGTATATAGGTAGACAGGGCAGTATATAGCCAGGCAGGGCAGTATATAGCCAGGCAGGGCAGTATATGGGCAGGCAGGGCAGTATATGGGCAGGCAGGGCAGTATATGGGCAGGCAGGGCAGTATATGGGCAGTATATAGCTAGACAGGGCAGTATATGGGCAGTATATGGGCAGGCAGGGCAGTATATGGACAGGCAGGGCAGTATATGAGTAGTATATGGGCAGACAGGGCAGTATATAGCTAGACAGAGCAGTTTATGGGCAGGAAGGGCATATATGGGCAGGCAGGGCAGTATATAGCCAGGCAGTATATAGCCAGTATATGGGCAGGCAGGGCAGTATATGGGCAGGCAGGCAGGATATAGCCAGGCAGGGCAATATATGGGCAGGCAGGGCAGTATATTGGTAGTATATGGGCAGACAGTGCAGTATATAGCTAGACAGAGCAGTATATGGGCAGGCAGGGCATATATGGGCAGGTAGGGCAGTATATAGCCAGGCAGGACAGTTTATGGGCAGACAGGGCAGTATATAGCTAGACAGGGCAGTATATGGGCAGGCAGGGCAGTATATGGGCAGTATATGGGCAGGCAGGGGCAGTATATGGGCAGGCAGGGCAGTATATGGGCAGTATAGGGCAGGCTATAGGGCAAGTATATGGGCAGGCAGGGGCAGTATATGGGCAGGCAGGGCAGTGCAGGGGCAGTATATGGGCAGGCAGGGGCAGTATATGGGCAGGCAGGGCAGTATATGGGCAGTATATGGGCAGTATAGGTGCAGTACATGGAGTAGTATATGGGCAGGCAGGGGCAGTATATGGGCAGTATATGGGCAGGCAGGGCAGTATATGGGCAGGCAGGGCAGTATATGGGCAGGCAGGGGCAGTATATGGGCAGGCAGGGGCAGTATATGGGCACGAGGGGGAGGGCAGTATATGGCAGCAGGGGCAGTAGGGCAGTATATGGGCAGGCAGTATATGGGCAGGCAGGGGCAGTATATGGGCAGGCAGGGGCAGTAGTTTAAAATAAATAAATAAATAAATAAATAAATAAATGTTACTTACCTGATTTCCCTCCTCTTCTCCTCGTCCGTTGCCGGTGGCCGCTCACAGCAGAGTGCGGGGCCGCAGAGCAGGCGAGCGATGACGTCATCACATCGCGCGCCTGCCCCGCGGCCTCCTGGAAGCTGAACAGACAGGATCAGTAGATCCCAGCTGTTCAGCTTCGGCCGCTGCTTGCACCGCGCGGTGCAGGCGGCGGCCGTGATGGCTGCATGGCTGGGTCTGTGACCCGGCCATGCAGCCATGTGAGGAGGGGGGGCCTGTGCCACAGACCGGCGCCGGTTCTCGGGGTCCGCTAGGGGGAAACCCCAGCCTCCCCCGGCGACGCTCCGAGCCGGCGCTGCGGCCCGAGTCCTGGCAGAGCTTGGCTGTCGCTCCACTGGGCTGGGTAGGCGGCTGCCCGGGAGGGCCCCCTGAGCTCGTGGGGCCCCCGGGCAGTGGCCTACCTGGCCCAATGGAAGAGACGGCCCTGGGCAGGGAGCGAGGTCAGGTGAGTGCTGTCAGGTTATTAATTTTAATTAGCGCTATTCATGCTGGGGGCTATTATCTACTGTTATATGTGCAGGGAGGGGGGCTATTATCCATTGTTATATGTGCAGGGAGGGGCCTATTATCTATTGTTATATGTGCAGGGAGGGATGCTATTATCTACTGTCATATGTGCAGGGAGGGATGCTATTATCTACTGTCATATGTGCAGGGAGGGATGCTATTATCTACTGTCATATGTGCAGGGAGGGATGCTATTATCTACTGTATATATGCAGGGAGGGATGCCTATTATCTACTGTTATATGTGCAGGGAGGGGTGCTTATTATCTACTGTCATATGTGCAGGGAGGGGGGCTATTATCTACTGTTATATGTGCAGGGAGGGGGCTATTATCTACTGTTATATGTGCAGGGAGGGATGCTATTATCTACTGTTATATGTGCAGGGAGGGATGCTATTATCTACTGTTATATGTGCAGGGAGGGGGGCTATTATCTACTGTCATATGTGCAGGGAGGGGGGGCTATACTGCAGGGAGGGATGCTATTATCTACTGTTATATGTGCAGGGAGGGGGGCTGTTATCTACTGTTATATGTGCAGGGGGTGCTATTATCTACTGTTATATGTGCAGGGAGGGGGCTATTATCTACTGTTATATGTGCAGGGAGGGGGGCTATTATCTACTGTTATATGTGCAGGGAGGGATTGCTATTTCCTACTGTTATATGTGCAGGGAGAGATGCTATTATCTACTGTTATATGTGCAGGGAGGGTTACTATTATCTACTGTCATATGTGCAGGGAGGGATGCTATTATCTACTGTTATATGTGCAGGGAGGGATGCTATTATCTATTGTTATATGTGCAGGGAGGGGTGCTATTATCTACTGTCATATGTGCAGGGGGGGCCCTATTATCTATTGTTATATGTGCAGAGAGGGGGCCTATTATCTACTGTCATATGTGCAGGGGGGGCCTATTATCTATTGTTATATGTGCAGGGAGGGATGCTATTATCTACTGTTATATGTGCAGGGAGGGGTGCTATTATCTACTGTTGTATGTGCAGGGGGGGCTATTATCTACTGTTATATGTGCAGGGAGGGGGGCTATTATCTACTGTCATATGTGCAGGGAGGGGGCTATTATCTACTGTCATATGTGCAGGGAGGGATGCTATTATCTACTGTCATATGTGCAGAGGAGGGTGCTATTATCTACTGTTATATGTGCAGGGAGGGGAGGCTATTATCTACTGTCATATGTGCAGGGAGGGGGATCTATTATCTACTGTTATATGTGCAGGGAGGGATGCTATTATGTTATATGTGCAGGGAGGGGGGCTATTATCTACTGTTATATGTGCAGGGGAGGGCTATTATCTACTGTCATATGTGCAGGGAGGGGGCTATTATCTACTGTTATATGTGCAGGGAGGGATGCTTATTTGTATAATTTTACTTGTTTTAATTTTATGTGGCAGGGAGGGGTGTCTATTATCGACTGTTATATGTGCAGGGAGGGTGCTATTATCTACTGTTATATGTGCAGGGAGGGATGCTATTATCTACTGTTCTAACTGTCACGGGGAGGGGGCTATTATCTACTGTTATATGTGCAGGGAGGGGGGCTATTATCTACTAGTTATATGTGCAGGGAGGGGGGCTATTATCTACTGTCATATGTGCAGGGAGGGGGGCTATATTTTCTACTGTCATATGTGCAGGGAGGGGGGCTATTATCTACTGTTATATGTGCAGGGAGGGATGCTATTATCTACTGTCATATGTGCAGGGAGGGATGCTATTATCTACTGTTATATGTGCAGGGAGGGGGGCTGTTATCTATTGTTATATGTGCAGGGAGGGGGCTATTATCTACTGTTATATGTGCAGGGAGGGATGCTATTATCTACTGTTATATGTGCAGAGAGGGGGGGCCAATTATCTACTGTTATATGTGCAGGGAGGGGGGCTATTATCTACTGTCATATGTGCAGGGAGGGGGCTATTATCTACTGTTATATGTGCAGGGAGGGATGCTATTATCTACTGTTATATGTGCAGGGAGGTGGGCTATTATCTACTGTTATATGTGCAGGGAGGGGGGCTATTATCTACTTTCATATGTGCAGGGAGGGGGGCTATTATCTACTGTCATATGTGCAGGGAGGGGGGCTATTATCTACTGTCATATGTGCAGGGAGGGGTGCTATTATCTACTGTCATATGTGCAGGGAGGGATTATATTATCTACTGTTATATGTGCAGGGAGGGGGGGCTGTTATCTATTGTTATATGTGCAGGGAGGGGGGCTGTTATCTACTGTCATATGTGCAGGGAGGGGGCTATTATCTACTGTTATATGTGCAGGGAGGGATTCTATTATCTACTGTTATATGTGCAGGGAGGGGGGCTATTATCTCTACTGTCATATGTGCAGGGAGGGGGGCTATTATCTACTGTTATATGTGCAGGGAGGGGGGCTATTATCTACTGTCATATGTGCAGGGAGGGGGGCTATTATCTACTGTTATATGTGCAGGGAGGGGGGGCTATTATCTACTGTCATATGTGCAGGGAGGGGTGCTATTATCTACTGTTATATGTGCAGGGAGGGGGGCTATTATCTACTGTTATATGTGCAGGGAGGGATGCTATTATCTACTGTTATATGTGCAGGGAGGGGGGCTGTTATCTAGTGTTATATGTGCAGGGAGGGGGGCTGTTATCTACTGTTATATGTGCAGGGAGGGGGCTATTATCTACTGTTATATGTGCAGGGAGGGGGGCTATTATCTACTGTTATTTGTGCAGGGAGGGGGGCTATTATCTACTTATATACGTGCAGGGAGGAGCTATAATCTACCTACATATGTGCTGTGAGGCCTATAAGCTACCTATATATACACGTGCTGTGGGGCCTATAAGCTATCTATATACCTGCTGGGGGACCTAAACCTGCCTATATACCTACTGGGGGATCCATAACCTGCCAATATACCTGCTGGGAGATCCATAACCTGCCAATATACCTGCTGGGGGATCCATAACCTGTCCATATACCTGCTGGGGGACCTAAACCTGCCTATATACCTGCTGGGGGACCTAAACCTGCCTATATACCTGCTGGGGGACCTAAACCTGCCTATATACCTACTGGGGGATCCATAACCTGCCTATATACCTACTGGGGGATCCATAACCTGCCCATATACCTGCTAGGGGACCCATAACCTGCCCATATACCTGCTGGGGGATCAATAACCTGCCTATATACCTGCTGGGGGATCCATAACCTGCCGCTATACCTGCTGGGGGACATGTAAACTCCACACCTACCTACTAGGAGATATATAAAGTATATAACCACCTACTGTGGGACGTATAACTTACTGGGGGACCCTTTTACCTTCACTGGGGGATCACATAATTTACTGCGTTGTGAAGTAGTCATTAAGCCGGTTGTTAAGGCCTCAAGACAAGTCAGTTGATAAGAGTTAGCAATCGACTCCGGGGACTCCAGTCGGTTGTTAAGCCAGTTGTTAAGGCCTCAAGTCGATTGATAAGACCTTAGCAATCGACTCCGGGGACTAACTGTGAGGAGATATTGAGACAGAACCCCCCCGTACGGAGCATATACCAACATATGGAGAAATATTTTCAAAGAATGGGGAGCGTTACGAAGACAAAAACAGATGGCGGGTCGCCCACACAGGTGAGACTGAGATAGCATATGGAATTAATCTCTACGCCGCGCTCATCTTCCCTTTAACAGCCAGATTGCTTGCACCAGGAAGACGAAACGCTCAAGCTAGAAGGAACTCCGGATGAACGCATTCTTGAAAGAAAGCTAATAGCGGAGGAAGTGGCCTAAGAGCTCGCGCTTGACATCCAAGAGACACTGACCAACTTAGTCTCCTCAACACTCAAACAAATACAAGCAGAATTCCTGTTGCACTCCAAACGCCTGGATAAAGCAGAAAACAGAGTCCAGGCTCTAGAGGACACCACCGACAGTCACCACTCTAAAATACAAGACCTTATATACGAAAATAAGTGTCTTTGGAATAAAGTCGATGATCTCGAAAACAGATCAAGACACAACAACCTCAGATTGGTGGGACTGAGTCCATCCTACAGAAAGATCTGGCAGCTTTGTGTGAAACGGAGCTCCCGAACACCTTAAACTTGCCGCAACCGTGCAAAGTCGAACGGACACACAGATTGGGCCCAGACAGAAGGAGCTACTCCACGGCTGATATGAATATGCCTTGAGCGTTACAAGAAAGACTGAGACAAGTCATTATAAAATATTTGAATTTTGCTGACAAGGCAGCCATCCTTAGAACTTTCAAAAGCCGGAACTTAAGGTTACAGATTAGAGGCTTCAAAATCTTGATATTTGACTTCTGGGAGCAGGGCGTTCAACACGGCTGCATCTTAGGACGGCTTTGGCTCTACCTGAGAAAAAGCTGGATAAAATCAAAGCCATCCTGCGACAATCAATTTCTCTTCACCCTCGCACAGCAGAGAAGAGGCCAGAGGAGCACAGAGACAAGTCAATTTTCCTCCCTGGACGCACAGAGCAGGAAAAACTGCTGCTGTAGACCACAAGGCCTGACCGAGGCCAGAGCCGAGTGGTCACGCAACAATCCAACCTGACCAGGCAAGAATCGAGTTAGGTGCCCAACCCAGTTACATAGCAGACCAAGCACCGGCTCACCGCAGACACCCCCCGCGACCGGATACACCGACCAAAGCGAGGCAGACCCGCAACCCGGTTTCGCAGGCTTTTCCGCCTCCGGAGGACTGCCGCTACCATCTTGGCAGAGCCGGGCACTACCCCCTCCCCTCCACCCCCCGTAACTTGCTAACTTTCCCCCATTGCTGCAGACGGGGAGGTTAGTTGGACACCTAAAGCGTCTCATAGCCTGTGACTATCTATCTGTGACCTATAGGGACCTTCCACAATCCTGGGAGATGAGAGGGCACCTTTTTTCCACCTACTCTCAACATAGGGCACGAAGGCAGTGCCTCACAGGGTCCCTCTGAGATGTGACATCCACCCACTATGTAGGAGCCTGTGACCACATGGGCCCCCCATGCACCGCTCATAATAATGTACACTCAAAGCCCATCTACTCCCTGACACCGTAACGTAGGCCTGGAACTCAAAGTCTGGGAACCACTCTGCAGATCCACTATCTCCGCCTGACTACACCAAGTAGGCCGCAAAGTATGGACAAGTTCGTTCAGTCGTCCCATACACCCAAACGCACACATTCAAAATTGACTGCAACTAGCAGAGGATCAGCCCCCGAAGTTACAAAACAGTCTCAACAAAGGTTAAGTCAAAACAAGGTGCAGCCAAAGTGCCCCACAAACATGGCGCAGATGCTACCACTACCGAGCGGAAGTGTCCAACCGTCAGCCCAAACATCTCCTGCCAGTGATCTGTCGTCGTCACCGGACATCCCTCCCCAGGCTCTATCAGTGGCAGACAAAGTGTCCAGGCTCATACTCCCAGCCTTGGATAAACGGCTGGATATCATCCAAGCTTCGATCAACTCTGCGCTGACGCAAATCACCAGCAACTCACAAAAACTCATGGAACTCGAGTCTCGCACTGGTTCCATTGAAGACGGGGTCACAAGGTTGGACGGGACTACATCTACTCATGTGTCCTTGACTGGCAGCCTGCAAAATAAGATCGAAGATCTGGAAAATCGCGAAAGGCGCAATAACCTTCGATTCATTGGCATTCCAGAAACTGTCCCAGAGGACTCACTCGCCCCGTATCTAACCACTGACCTGGCCACTGCTTTGAGCTTGGACACACCGAGGGATGCACTTATGATAGAGAGGGTCCACCGTATGGGCAATCTTCAGGAGCAGAGAAACAGGCCCAGACTGGTCATTGCCAAATTCCACAATTGGACTGTTAAAGAAAAATTTCTTAAGGCCTACAGACAGTCGAGAGTTGAGGGTGGATAATGAGCGAATATTGATGCTCCAGGATTTTTCCCTCCAAGTCACGCAGAAACGTAAAGTGTTCCACTCGATCTGTAAGCATCTTCATGACAACGGGGTGCGGTTTCAGCTGATGTACCCAGCAAAATTTAAGGTGGTGGAGAATGGGCAGGCGTCCATCTATGAAAGACCGGAGGACGTGGCGAGACATTTCTTGCCTAATGCTCCTGACTAGAGCCTGTGGAGGTCAATTGGTTATGTCATGGGACATTTATTGTTATGATGTAATGAGGGTAGAGAGGGTCTCCCCCCCCCCCCTCTTTCTCTCCCCTCCTCCCTCTCCGGCTCTCGCTCCTGCCCTTCTCCCGACAGTAGGGGACAAGCAACAGGTGGGCTGGCTTTAGTTTGTTTTTTGCAACGGGATGCGGGGAATACCCCTAGTGTTCAGGCTCCGACAAGTCTGTTGACATGTTATTGGTTCTAAATTTCGGGCCTCAGAGAGGCCATTTGTATTTGTGGTTTGTTCAATTCAGGTGGTCGTTCGCTACAGTGTGTCCTCCCATTCAAGGTCACAGAAGAATTGGTGTAGTGTCTTGGAAGGTGTGGCTTCTTAGGAGGGTTGTGGCTCCCCTCCTCCTGCTGTTCACGGATCACAGGGGCACTCGCTGGGACGTCTTCCGTGATCTTCAGGACACGGTACACTCAGCCCTACGACTACCACAGTGGGATACAGGATGAGTAGTCTTGGTGTAGAAAATGGGGATAAATCACCCGCAGCGCCACTTAAACTTATATCTTGGAATGTAGCGGGACTGAATGTCCCGGAGAAACTAAGGCAAATCTTAACACACATGAAACACATAAAGGCGGCTGTTTTCTTCCTCCAAGAAACCCATTGGCAGAAAGATCAGTTCGTCCCAATCAGAGCCCCTTGGTTAGACCCACTAATACTGGCTAATTATAAATCTAAGTCCAGGGGTGTTGCAATCTACTTCAAAAAGGGGATACTCCAATCTATAAAAGATCAATTCACTGACCCTGAAGGCAGATTTATATATATATATATATGAGGGCTCGCATTGCAAGCACCACATATACACTATGCAATATTTATTCCCCGTGCGGGGTGGAGGCGAGTTTTTTGCCAATATTACTCATTTTCTAATCACGCAGCCGGACTCCAACCTCGTACTGATGGGGAATTTCAATGCGCTACTTGATCCCCGGATAGATAGGTCACAAATCCCACTAGAGGGCGTGTATAGTGGTTCCCCTCTTGATGACATGGTCGCCAGACTTGACGTGTTTGACTACTGGAGGGCGACCAACCCAACAGCGCGTGCGTACACCTTTTACTCCCCCGTCCATAAGTCATTTTCACATATCGACTTGGCCCTGATTTCTTCTTCGCTTTACCATAATGTTACTGATGCCGATATATCACCAGTTGTGATTTCAGATCATGCCCCCATAACGATTTCCCTGGGTGGGTTGTCCCTCCTCCCCAGGGCTCACAGATGGAGATTCCCAGCTTATCTATACCATTCCAATGACTTCAAAGAATTTCTCAGGATTCATTGGCTGCAGTTCTTGAAAGACAATGCGGCTCATGCACATGATGCGCACCTTCTATGGGCTACAGCAAAAGCCGTAATGCGCGGTCATGTTATCAGCTTTGTTGGCATGAAATGAAAAGCTCAAAATAGAAAATTCCAAGAACTGCACTCAAACCTGCGACACCTCCAAAACAAGTACTCCATAGATCCCTCGGCCGCAAATCAGCAGAAATTCACAGAGGCTCAAAAGCTGTTTAACACCTTCCTCCAGGGCAAGGCCAAGACCAACTTGAATATGCAACAAAACAAATACTATAGATGGGGAAATAGGATGGGTAAGATTCTCGCAGATGTCGCAAAACCATGGCAGGGAAGACCCCCAATAGCGGCAGTAAAATACGCCTACTCAGGGGATATTCTAACGAATCACGGAGATATAGAGAAAGAATTCGTAGACTTTTACGAATCACTCTATAGCGCTGATCCTTATGATGCCCAGAAGGCGACGTCTTTTTTAGACTCCCTGTCTTTACCAGAAGTCACAGAGGAACAGAGATCCCTCTTGGAGGCTGAGATCACGGAGGATGAGGTCCATACGGTGGTCGCGGGGCTGGCGAACGGGAAATCCCAGGGGCCGGATGGCTTCTCGGCAGAGTTCTACAAAGCATTGAATGTGGAGATTTCCCCTCTCCTCGCAAACCTTTATAATGATATTTACATGCAATCAAGGGAGGTGGACACCTTCTATGACTCAAGGACCATATTATTGTTAAAGCCCAAAAAAGCCCCACATTCCTAACATCCTATAGACCAATCTCCCTGTTAAATCAGGACTATAAGATTTTAGAAAAGATCTTGGCCACCAGAATACAAACTTTTTTACCGTATATCCACCCTTCACAAAATGGCTTCATAGCTAACAGAACAGCATGTCAGAAAAGCAGTAGCAGCCATAACGCAAGCCCAAGTGGACAGGTATCCGGTGGCCATGCTCCTTAGCCATTCTTAGATGCTGCCCTTTCACACCGTGGCTTCGGGGACCTCTTCTCCAGCTTCATTTGCCACCTGCACTCTAACGCCACAACATACTTAACAACAAAGTATCACCAATTATAGACCTTTTTAGGGGTGCCAAGCAGGGATACCCACTTTCGCCTTTGCTATTTAATTTGTCCATTGATCCTCTTCTCTACCATATCTCCCAGTCTCCACTTTACAAAGGAATCTCTTTCCCCAATCGGCAAATCAAGGTAACAGCCTACGCTGATTATCTTCTTCTAATGATAACGAACCCAAGACAAAATCTAACCCCCATACTTGGGGACATGGTGAACTAGGGATCTTTGTCTGGCTACCCAATAAATGTAGACAAGAGTGAAAGTATGCTCTTAAAAGGCCCAGCCGAGCCTGCATGGTCGGCGGCCACTCGATTCAATGGTGTAAATCGGCAATGAAATACCTGGGAGTATGGCTGACCAAACTTCCAATTAACCTATATGCTACCATTATGTCCAATTATACTGAAGAGCGTTTAAAAACCATGAAGAGATGGTCTATCTCCTGCTCTCTTTTTCTGGGAGGTGCAACCTCATCAACCTCATCAAAATGATGGAGTTTCCACGCCTCTTATATCTCTTCCATATGCTCCCTGTGTATTTGCGGCCGAGGGATGAGAAATTTATCAATGCGCAATATAGGCAGTTTATTTGGAGCAACAAGAGAGCGCGTATTCCTCTGTTCCTGCTCCAACAACGCAAACTTAGTGGTGGTCTGGGATTCCCCAACATACGCCTGTATAACTTGGTGGCATTAGGCCGCTTCCAAGCGGCCTGGACACGGTCCACAACAGTCTTTACAAACAGATCTCTAGATCAGGAGGGCTTACCACATATCTCCCTTATCAATTTCGTGCACTTACCCTCTGATAAACTCCCCTAGATGGTGAAGGACAATCAGTTGCTAATGCCGATTTGGCGAACATGGAGGAAAATTAGGCAATTAAAACAATTAAACCCAGATTATTCTAAACACCTATATCTTTTACGGAATCCGGACTTCCAAGGTGGCAAACCACATAATATCTTTAAACTGTGGAGCTGGTCAGGCTTACAACAAGTAAAGCACTTCATACACCTGGACACCAAACAGCCGTACTCAATTCTGGAATTACAGTATCTCACCCGCTACCTCCGATTCCATTTTTCAACCACTTACAAGCAGTCAGTTACATTAGTAAGGTAACACGACACATGAAACCTGGTGATTGGGACACAGTCTTTGACCGTACGTTTTTAGCTCCCCCCCACGAGGCGGGCACACTTTTCTGTCATTTACAGGTATCTTCTCGAGGAAATTGATTACGAGCAATCAAATTTCAGTTTAACCAAGTGGCAGGAACGAGACGTTACTCTTTCCCCCTCCACAATTTTGACAGCATTAGCCGATGCATATACGTTCCTCCCAGCTGCTAGATACCTCGAAATGTTCATGAAAGTAACACATAATGCTAATCTCACACCGTTGAAGTGGCACCGTATGGGAAGATTCCAAACGGATCACTGCTTTAAGTGTGGGTCACCTGCGGCCGATCTGTATCATTGTTTGTGGGAATGTCCAATAATCCATAGATATTGGCTTCAGATAGCAAATTACACGAAATACTCCTTGGGTATGTCATGTACTGCTTGTTCTTCTTGGGCATTGTTTGGTTTTATGGATCAAGGGGAACAGGGAGCGTCCAAACGGGTAAGGCGGATTCCACACATTGTGGCGGCAGCAGCTTGCAAGGCAATCCGACAGGTCTGGCTACAGCCCACGGGCCCCACGCTAGAATTTTTTCGGAACAAGCTTAATTTTCTAATGCATATAGACTGGGTTGAAGCCATCTTACACAAGGAAAAAAGGGTGGGGAAGTTTTTCACCTTATGGGAGAGGTATATAGATACACTATCGACGGACACCAGGTGTAGAATAAAGCGTTGTTTTGAAACAACCTTATGGTATCAGGGATGACAACTGACGGGCCCTGAGCCAATTGTTCCATTACCTGAGGGAGTAATCCAATCAATGATCATCAGTTAAGCACAGGTACGCTTGTTTAGGAAGACACGTTGTAGGGGATTTGGGATTGCGATGTTGTGGCTGGGGGGACAGACATCCCCGCGGAAAATATCTGGAGCAGCGGGAGGGGTGGAGGGGGGTCGCACACCGGAGTCAACACCATGGAAAGGAGGAGTAAAGCGCACTGTTTGGTTTGAGACTGTTCCCAAACAGTCATACACCCGGAAATTATTTTAATTCCAGTCAACATGCGAGAGAATATGTGGTGTTTGATTTGTTTATTAGTTAATAAAAATAATATACTGTTCTTGATGCAACACATACCATGTAACTGTGCCAACGTATTGTTATAAAAAATTTCTTACGTGGTTATTTGTAAGTATTGTTTTCATTATGTATGATTATGTGTTAAGGGACGTTAATAATAATAATAATAATGATAATAATAAAAAAAAATTTTTTGAAATCTTGATATTTGAAGATTTTTCATCTTAGGTTCTCAAAAGGCGAAGAGCTTTCGCAAATGTTTGTACAGGGCTGTTCCACAATCAAGCGAAATTTGCGCTCCTTTATCCAGCCATCCTAAAAATTTTCCATAGAAATGGAAACATCTCCACGTTCCATACACCAGAGGAGGCATGGTCTTTCCTGCGTAGAGGTCCTGATCCGGATCCAAAAAGAAGAACTCCATCAAAAAGGAACATCATTCAAACATCATCAAAGGCACAACTCTCATCAGATGATGAGGATAGAGCCGAAAAGCCGAGAAATAAGTCACTTGTTCCAGCACACCAAAGATCCCCTACACCAGAAGTAACTTGAGCAGGAGAAGAAGAGATAGACATTGGCGTTAAGGGTGGCGGAGGTCAAGACTGAAGATATGATAAGTGATTCACTAGTTGACTATTTGTATCCTTTATAGAAAGTGAATATATTATTATATTTATTGCGGTTGAGGATATTAGTGGTATCCTCAACCGCAAACTCATCCTACCATTGAGGAGACCTTAAGTCGGGACTACGGGAGCTGGGGCCTATGATCGTAGATATAATGGCTATAAAGTCCTGCTCAATTCAAGTAAAATCAAATTGAACTAATCTCTTGTGAGTCTCCGGGAGGGGAGAGGGGGTGGAAGGGAAGCAGTATATACTTCACCTTGGAAAAAAAGCGAAGTCCTTTACCAAACTGGCACACCTGGTTGGAGCTTTATATTCACCTTGCGTGCTATTGTAGGGTTTCAGCGTTTGTTCGTTCTTGGGTACATTCAGTGCCACCATGTTCATGTTCTTGTTTCCACTTGTTATGTAAATGTTGTAAATCCTACAGTTCGATCCGTGCATGAGGTATGGTTTCCTGTGGCTAGGAGATTCCCTATAGGTGCTTATCCTTCATACGCATAGCAACGTGGAATGTGAAAGGGTTAAAATCGCCTAACAAACGTCTCATGGTGTTGCGCTACCTGAAGCGACTTAAGGCTGACGTGGCGCTGCTCCAGGAGACACACCTGGAAGCAGAGGACTTTCACGAGATCAAGGGGAAAGCCAGGGTATTGATACTAATCCACAAGAACATGCCAAGCAACATTATCAAAACCAAAGCTGATGCGGAGGGTAGATGGGCGTGGGTACACCTTCACATGGGCAGTGAGGATCTTTCCATATATAGCGTATATGGGCCTAATACGGTGCAGACAACATTTTTCAACTCTTTGGAACAAATTGTCCAACAGGATACACTACAAAACAAGGTGATTGGAGGTGACCTGAACACAGTGATGTCTGCAAGGGTGGACAGGAAACGAGTGACAGGGACTGAAAGCAGTGAGCCTAAGCAGGAGACACTTTTAGTGAAGTTTGCAGACCGTCTGGGGCTGATAGATGCATGGAGGGTTCTGCACCCAGAGGATAGGGAATTCATGCACTTCTCACATCCACACTCCATCTGGTCACGCCTTGATAACATTTTATTACCATCAACATTTCTACCTAGAGTAGACAAGGTGTTCATCAATGAAATGATAATCTCTGACCACTCCCCAGTTATAGTAGATTTACAAGAAAAGATTCCTGGAGGAACAGACTTTATTTGGAGATTTCTAGGATACATGGGCCAAGATGAGGAGTTCCAGACAGCGTTGAGGGGATGGTGGTTAGAATATTGAACCAGCAATGAAGACTCCGCTACATCCACCCAAATGTTTTGGGATGCAGGCAAGGCAGTCCTTAGAGGGAGGTTGATCTCATATATAACGGGGCTCAAACGCAAAATAGCAGATAAGCTGAAGTCCTACAGTACAGTAGTTCTCTACGTCGAACTTATTCAGCCTTTTTTAGCAAATCCATCAGGAGAAAATAAAAGTGGAGGGAGGCCAGAAGCTCATATGAGAGGTGGCTGAAGGAAAGAGAAGCTTTCAAACAAACAAGAAAAGAGGCCGACTTTGTTTAAATATGGAAATAAGGCAGGGTGCCTTTTGGCCAGACTGGCCTGTGGGCACACTCCTAAGTCACCAATACTGATCTTAAAGGGTTCGGATGGGGTAATACGCAAATCCGGCATGGAAATGACAAAAATACTCTGAAACTTTTACCAAAACTTATATACAGATGAGACTCTCAATGATGATCAATCACACAAATGGTTGAAAAACATTCACCTCCCAGTCCGATCGGAGGACGATTGCCAGACATTGGGGTCCCCCATCTCCCAAGAAGAGCTAGAGAAGGCAATATTCGAAATGAAAGCAGGCAGATGGCTTTTCTGGGGTATTTTTTAAAATCTTGAAAGAGCAGGTCTCCCCCACATTATTCGACCTTTACAACCAATACTTACGGGATATACCAATTCCCGAAACATCCAATACTGCACACATTAACCCCTTAAGGACCCGGCGTTTTTTGTTGTTGACACGTTCATTTTCCCTCCTCGCCTTCCCAGAGCCATAACTTTTTTATTTTTACACCTACATAGACATATGAGGGCTTTTATTTTGTGGGACAAGATGTACTTTCTAATGGTGTTATTTACTGTACTATCGAATATCCTGGGAAACCGCAAAAAAAAAATTCCAAGTGGGACAAATTGTGACAAAAAACGTACTTTCGCCATGTTTGTGGGTGTTTTGCTTTTATGGCGTTCAATCTTTGGTAAATTTAATGTGCTATCTGTATTCTACAGGTTGTTATGCATCCGGCTATACCAAACATGTAGTGTTTCCATTATGTTTTGGTACCGGAAAAAAATTCCAAACATTTTCTATTTTTGAAATTTGCGCCACGGCGCCAATAACTTTTTTGTACTAACACCTACGGACGTCAGTGAGGGGGCATTTTTTGCGGGCTGAAGTGTGCTTTTTATTGCTAGCAGTTTGGAATGCATGCAACTTTTTTGATCACTTTTATTCCATTTTTTAAGTGACGTAAAATGACCAAAAACCGCAATTTTGGCGTGTGGAATTTTTTTTCTTCTACGGTGTTCAGCATACGGGATAAATGATGTTATATTTTTATAGATCGGACTTTTTCGGACGCGGTGATACCAAATATGTGTAACTTTTTTATTATGTTATTGTTTTTATTTGTAAAATGGGGAAAGGAGGGTGATTTGAACTTTTAATACTTTTTTTTTTGTACTTTAAAACTTATTTCTTTTTTTTTTTTTTTTACTTTAACATTGAGTCCCCCTATGGTGCTTGACCACTAGGGGGCGCGATCGTTAATACAGTCTAATGCATTGTATAGACCAGTGATGGCGAACCTTTTTGAGACCGAGTGCCGAAACTGCGACCGAAAAATACCTTAGTTACCGCCAAGTGCCGCCACCACTGGCACGAAGTAGGGAGGTGGCATCGGGCCGTGGGGCAGCACAACAATTAATACAAGGGATGTGACGGCCGCTTAGCCCATCCCTCTGCCATATTTCCACTATACAGTGACCATATTGTGGTAGATAGCAGTGTACACAGGTGCTCAGCAGACAGTTGACTGATTAATACCACAACACCACAACCACATATCACCACCACATAGTGACTGAATAATACCCTCACATATCACCACCACAAAGTGACTGAATACCACCACCACACCATTACTGAATATAAACCATTACACTTTGCACGCATATAAGAGATTACATTTCAGGCACATTTAGTGACTCACAGGTGACATTTCTCCGATAAGTCGTTCGTATTCCCTTTTCTTCTCCATCTGGTTCACACCTTCATGCTGACTTCTCCCAACCAACACTCGTCCCTGCAGATTTAGACACAAATATCTTAGAATCCTCACTTTTCCAGCAAATCCTTATTTATAGGTATATAAGTCCCCTAAGTTAGGTAGGTGTATAGGTGCCCACATGTAAATATATAATTCCACTGCACACCATAAAAGTTTCTTAGTGCAAAAAGGTATTTATTTACATATGTACAAAGGCATAGCTATTTAAATTTCATCAAGTGTAAATGCACAAAGTTCAAGGAGTATAATCAAACAGGTGTTTTACAAAAAGTATGGATGTCATAAATTAGACGACATTTCGACATGTGCCTTTTTCAAGAGACATCCACTGTAAGAATAATAAGAATATAGCATGAAAGTGTATGTTGTAGGTCAGCGTGTGTACAAAGTGAGCGGGGAATACCAGGCTCCGGTGGGCACGCTGGCGGCGGCCAGGGTATAAGCCAATAGGGGCGGTGAGTAGGAGATACTTGCGTGGCGTCCTGAGGCTGCACTAAGAAACATTTATGGTTTGCAGTGGAATTATATATTTACATGACTGACCACATTGCACCCAAATAACTTTATGTTACCTAGGTGTGTGTGACCCTCTTTGTATCTAGACTATAGGTCCCCACAGGCAATATACAGGTCCCCACCAGCCAGTATACAGACAGATAGCTCCCCACCAGCCAGTATACAAACAGATAGCTCCCCACCAGCCAGTATACAGACCCGATAAACTCCCCACCAGCCAGTATACAAACAGATAGCCCCCACCAGCCAGTATACAGACAGATAGCTCCCCACCAGCCAGTATACAGACAGATAGCTCCCCACCAGCCAGTATACAAACAGATAGCTCCCCACCAGCCAGTACAAACGGTAGCTCCCACCCGCAGTATACGACGATAGCTCCCACCCGCAGTATACAACAGATAGCTTTCCCCCCCAGCCAGATACAGGACAGATAGCTCCCCACCCGCCAGTATACAGACAGTAGCTCTCCCCACCAGCCAGAATTTTAGCCAGCCTCCCCACCACGCCAGTATATAGCCCCCACTCTCCCCACCACGCCAGTATATAGCCACCACTCTCCCCACCACGCCCGTATATAGCCACCACTCCCCACCATGCCAGTATATAGCCAGCTCTCCCCACCATGCCAGATATAGCCAGCTCTCCCCACCATGCCAGTATATAGCAAAAACTCTCCCCACCCTGCCAGTATATAGCCCCATCTCCACCATGCCATAATATAGATTATAACTCTCCCCACCAAAGCAGTATATAGATATAACTCTCCCCACCATGCCAGTATATAGCCAGCTCTCCCCCCCATGCCAGTATATAGCCAGCTCTCCCCACCATGCCAGTATATAGATATTAATCTCCCCACCATGCCAGTATATAGCCAGCTCTCCCCACCAAGCCAACTATATAGCCAGCTCTCCCCACCATGCCAGTATATGCAGCTCTCCCACCCTGCCATAAAGCTATACTCCCCACCATGCCAGTATATAGCCAGCACTCTCCCCAATGCCAGTATATAGATATAACCTCTCCCCACCATGCCAGCATATAGATATAACTCTCCCCACCATGCCAGTATATAGATAGCACTCTCATCACCATGCCAGTAAATAGATAGCACTCTCACCACCATGCCAGTAAATAGATAGCACTCTCCCCACCATGCCAGTATATGGATAGCACTCTCACCACCATGCCAGTATATGGAGAGCACTCTCCCCACCATGCCAGTATATAGATAGCACTCTCCCCACCATGCCAGTATATGGATAGCACTCTCACCACCATGCCAGTATATGGATAGCACTCTCACCACCATGCCCCGAAAATGGATAGCACTCTCCCCACCATGCCTATATGATAGCACCTCCCACTATGCAATATATAGATGCACTCTCACCACCATGCCAGTATTGGATAGCACTCCCCCACCATTCAGTTTGGATAGCAACTCTCCCCACCATGCCAGTATATAGACAGACTCTTCCCCCCCATGCCAGTATTAGCCAGCACAAATAAAATAAGAGCACTAATTTCTCACCCTTTCCTCTGTCCCACTACGCTCTCTTTCTGTCCTCTTCTTTCCCAGCCGCGCGTGCCTCTTCTCTCCATCCAGCACGGCACGCTCCTCTGTCAGCTCCTCTGACGGGCTGTGCGCCTGAGGACAGGCAGCGGCGCGATGATGTAACTACATCGCGTCGCTGCCCAGCTGAGACAGATAGCTCCCCACCAGCCAGTATACAGATAGATAGCTCTCCCCACTGCCTGTATATAGCCAGCTCTCCCCACTGCCAGTATATAGCCAGCTCTCCACACCATGCCAGTATATAGCCACCACTCTCCCCACCATGCCAGTATATAGCCACCACTCTCCCCACCATGCCAGTATATAGCCACCACTCTCCCCACCATGCCAGTATATAGCCACCTCTCCCCACCATGCCAGTATATAGCCACCACTCTCCCCCACCATGCCAGTATATAGCCACACTCTCCCACCATGCCAGTATATAGCCACCCTCCCCACCATGCCAGTATAACCAAACCCCTTTCCCCCCCCACGCCAGTATATAGCCACCACTCTCCCCACCATGCCAGTATATAGCCAGCACTCTCCACCATGCCAGTATATAGATATAACTTCTCCCCACTATGCCAGTATATAGATATAACTCTCACCACCATGCCAGTATATAGCCAACACTCTCCACCATGCCAGTATATAGATATAACCTCTCCTCACCATGCCAATATATAGATATAACTCTCCCCACCATGCCAGTATATAGCCAGCTCTCCCTACCATGCCAGTATATAGCCAGCTCTCCCCACTATGCCAGTATATAGCTATAAATCTCCCCAACATGCCAGTATATAGCTATAACTCTCCCCAACATGCCAGTATATAGCCAGCACTCTCCACCATGCCAGTATATAGATAGCACTCTCACCACCATGCCAGTATATAGATAGCACTCTCACCACCATGCCAGTATATAGATAGCACTCTCCCCACCATGCCAGTATATGGATAGCACTCTCCCCACCATGCCAGTATATAGAACACTCTCCCCACCCTTTCCAGTATATAGCCAGCTCTCCCCACCATGCCAGTATATAGATAGCACTCTCCCCACCATGCCAGTATATAGATAGCACTCTCCCCACCATGCCAGTATATAGATAGCACTCTCCCCACCATGCCAGTATATAGATAGCACTCTCCCCACCATGCCAGTATATAGATAGCACTCTCCCCACCATGCCAGTATATAGATAGCACTCTCCCCACCATGCCAGTATATAGATAGCACTCTCCCCACCATGCCAGTATATAGACAGCTCTCCCCACTGCCAGTATATAGCCAGCTCTCCACCATGCCAAAATAGCGCTTCCCACCATGAATAATAGCCAGCTCTCCCCACCATGCCAGTATATAGCCAGCTCTCCCCACCATGCCAGTATTAGCTATAACTCTCCCCAACATGCCAGCAGGCCCGCCATACAGGGGGTACAGGGGGTACTCCCGTATGGGGCCCGGAGAGATAAGGGGGCCCGCTTCAAGCAGGCCCCCTTATTTCACATAGAAGTAGAGCGCGGCGCAGCCGAGCTCTACACAGGGCCCGATGGTGGCTGGTGAGCGTCGCGTCGGCGCTAGCGCTGGGGACAGCGGCCCCGGGAGGGGCCGGTGCTCCGCCTCCAGGGCCCGCTCCGCCTCTGCTACGGCGCCTTCAACTAAATATACTGCCGGGGGGCGGAGCGGTGTGGGAGGAGGGCCGTGCTCCGAGTCCCGGCACAGCTACGCTCCAGGAATCTTGTACTTACATGCCTGCGCACGCTGGAACCGGAGCCGGGCCCTCCTCCTCTGTGGGCGGGATGCGTAATAATTTGAATCCAAGAGGTCCTGCCCATCGGGGGCGGAGCCTCACGAATTCAAATTGTTCTGCATCCCGCCGCTGGGCACACTATACAGAGACAGAGGAGCAGGGCCCAGCTCCGGCTACAGGCTGAGTGCAAGCATGTAAGTAGAAGATTTCTGCAGTGTAGCTGTGCCGGGAGCCGGGACATCCTCGCCCGAGTTGCGGCACCGGCACGGCACCATATTATACCACGATTGTGTGGGGGCCCCCCTTCGCCCATAGGGGCCCCCTTTCCGAACCTGCCCCACTGGGCTGCATATGTGGTGGGGGGCCCCTCTACCCCCCCCCCTCCCCTGGGCTGCATTTGGGGTGGGGCCCTCTACCCCCCCTTCCCTGGGCTGCATTTGTGGTGGGGTTTGCCCTTACCCCCCCCTTCCCTGGGTGCATTTGTGGTGGGGGGCCCTTCTCCCCCCCCCCTTCCCTGGTCCCCCCATTTTTTTTTGGTGGGGGGCCCTCTACCCCCCCCCTCCCCTGGGCTGCATTTGTGGTGGGGGGCCCCTCTACCCCCCCCCTTCCCTGGGCTGAATTTGTGGTGGGGGGCCTCTACCCCCCCTCCCCTGGGCTGCATTTGTGGTGGGGGGCCCTCAAGGCCCCCCTGGGTGCATGTGAGGTGGGGGGGAAAGAGGGCCCCCCACCACAAATGCTCCCAGGGGAGGGGGGGGGGTGGTGAGGGCCCCACCACAAATGGGGGCTTTGAGAGGGTGCCTCCTCCCTGTTTGTGTGGGGGGGAGAGGCTTTCACATAGCCAGTGTAGGGGGAGGGGGGGCAAACCTCTCAAGCCCCCCACCCTGGGCCCCGGGGGGGGAGGGGAGGACCCCCTCAACCCCCCACACGGCCCCGGAGGTGGAGGGGGGGCCCTCTCAAGCCCCACACGGGGCCCGGGGGTGGGGGGGGGGACCCTCTCAAGGGCCCCCCCACGGCCCGGGGGGAGGGGGCCCTGCTATAACTAAAAAAGGCCCTGGTTCCGGCACACTAAAGGGGGGGCCCCGACTACCTGGCTATCCTAAAGGGGGGCCTGACTACCTGGCTATCATAAAGGGGGGTCGGCTACCTGGGGTGTCACAAAGAGGGGCCCTGGTACCCCGGCTACACTAAAAGGGGGGCCCTGGCATCAAAAAGGGGGGCCCTGGCTCCTGGCTAAATTTAAAGGGGGCCTGCTCTTGCCTATCACTAAAGGGGGCCCCGGCTGTCACTAAAGGGGGCCTGGCTACCTGGGTATCATAAGGGGGCCCTGATACCCGGGGTATCCTAAAGGGGGCCCCGGTACCTGGGTATCACTAAAGGGGGGCCCTGGCTACCTGGCTATGTTAAAGGGGGCCCTGCCTCCAGCACCCCAAAGGGGGCCCCGGTACCTAGTATCTTTAAGGGGGCCCTGGCTATTCTAAAGGGGGGCCCCGGGTACCCCAGCTAACCCCAAAGGGGCCCTGACTTTTTTCTTCGTAAGGGGTCCTGACTCTACCTAACGCTAAAGGGGGCCTGACTTACCTAACGCTAAAGGGGGCCTGACTCTACCATAACGCTAAAGGGGGCCCTGACTCTACCTAACGCTAAAGGGGCCTGACTCTACCTAACGCTAAAGGGGCCCTGACTAACTAACGCTAAAGGGGGCCCTGACTCTACGACGCTAAGGGGGGCCCCGGCAACCTGACTATCACTAAAGGGGCCCTGGCCCACCTGGCTATCACTAAAGGGGGCCCTGGCTACCTGGCTTACACTAAAGAGGGGCCCTGGCTACCTGGCTATCACTAAAGGGGGGCCCTGGCTATCACTAAAGGGGGCCCTGGCTACCTGGCTATAATTAAAGGGGGCCCTGGCTACTTGCCTATCACTAAAGGGGGCCCTGGCTGACACTAAAGGGGGCCCTGCTACCTGGCTATCCCCTAAAGGCCTGGCTACCTGGCTATCACTAAAAGGGGGCCCTGGCTACCTGGCTATCACTAAAGGGGCCCTGGCTACCTGGCTATCACTAAAGGGGGCCTGGCTACCTAGCTATTCTAAGGGGGGCCCTAGCTAAACTCTAAAGGGGCCCTAGCTATCTCTAAAGGGGGCCCGGCAACCTAGCTAACCTAAAGGGGTCCCTGACTTTACCTACGCTAAAAGGGGGCCCTGACTCTACCTAACGCTAAAGGGGCCCTGGACCTACCCAACGCTAAAGGGGCCCTGACTTACCTAACGCTAAAGGGGGCCCTGACTCTACCTAACGCTAAACGGGGCCCTGACTCTACCTAACGCTAAAGGGGGCCCTGACTCTACCCAACGCTAAAGGGGGCCCTGACTCTACCCAACGCTAAAGGGGGCCCTGACTCTACCCAACGCTAAAGGGGGCCAGGACTCTACCCAAACGCAAAGGGGGCCCTGACTCTACTTTAAAGCTAAAGGGGGCCCTGACTCTAAACCTAACGCTAAAGGGGGCCCTGACTTACCTAACGCTAAAGGGGGCCCTGACTCTACCTAACGCTAAACGGGGCCCTGACTCTACCTAACCCTAAAGGGGGCCCTTACTCTACCGAACGCTAAAGGGGGCCCTGGCTACCTGACTATCACTAACCCTGAAGGAGAGTTTGCAGCACAGCCAAACAGCAGTGTGGGTAAGGTTTAAAGCTGAGCATTTTGAGCGAGTGAACGAGTCTTGCGAGTGTTTTCTTTAAAGTGTGTAGACTTGAGATTGAGAGACTTTAGATTTGGAGAGTTTAGAGGGGACAGTATTGTATACTTATTATTATAATTTAGTCATATATCTTTTTGGTAAAAATCCCCATGAGTTCCATGTTTTACAATCTGTCCGTCACAACCTTCAAAGTATGCCTCCTTGAGCAAC